>VZTI01005123.1:649115-735304 GCA_013397865.1 Struthidea cinerea
CCAAAACCCCAAACCAAATCCAGCAAAGACTATATAACCTGTAAAAAACCAAACCATTTTTAACACTGCAACACAAATATCTTATGGTAAGTATTGGATCTTATTCTTGTTAACGAGAATATTTCATTGTCTAGTCAGTAATTAAGACCACTTTTCACTGCAGGTCAGTGTGCAAGGCTCCTGGACTGCCAATTGTAAATAATTAATGCTAAAAGGGTGTTATTTCTCTAAGTGGTGTTTGTATCCTCCTTCTTCCACTTATGGGAGTAGGTGAGCAGATTTCATCTCACATCAACTTTAAAGATTCATATTCTTTTGGATTAAAAATCAGTTTAGAAGTTTTCACTATGTAGAGTTTCATTGGGCAAGACTGGGAAAAGAAAATGCTGAGTGGAAGTAGAAGTCATAAGAGGAATCCATATTACCAAAACCAGCCCTCACTTCACTTGATGCAAAATCAGAATATCTGTGTGACTTATAAATTTATCCTGTAAATTGCTGTTCATTTTCTGGATGAGTCAGCATTTGATGCTTAAATATTAAAAGAGTTTTTTATTTATTCTCCTTTGTCAAATGGACAGAAAAAAATATGGTGAATGAAGTCTCCTTTTCTGTGGCTTTGTATTTATTACATATTTAGGTTGCAACTCTTTGTTTTGGCTATTTGCACCTGTGCCTTCAGGGAAATATTTTTCTAAATATCCTCCAAGACTTTGTTGCCACAGCCAGGTGAGTCTGGATGCTTTAATGGATGCACCCATAGAACACATACAGGCAATAATAGTTACTTGACGAGCAATGCACTTTTTTCCTTATGTGTTTTTTAAGTCATCTCAAAGCATTTCTGCTGAGAGGAAAAAGAGATTATTTTTAGATTTTTTTGATGCAGAAGTTCTGGCAAATAAATTAACCTTTCAGTCTTAAATGAAAATATGCACTGTGAAGTTTCTAGAAAGGAGTACATCTACTGCCTTAAATGACTTCAAAATGGGATGTCTGAAATGGGAGTGATGGCAAGCAACAGCTTTGCTCTTAGACCGTTCAACCACTTAAATGCCAGAATATTCCCTCGGAGTTAATGGGCAGGTGGTGATTTATGGAGCTTCTTTTGTGTGCAGTGGCTCACAGGCTGAGGCTCGGGCCAGCAGCGTGTTTTGGCTGTCCAGCCCTGTCCCCAGGGTGTGGAAAATCCCTCTGGCCGTGCTGAGGTGAAGCTGGGCTGGGGCTGCCTCCCCATCCTGGTGCTCACAGCCCCTGCAGATGGAGGAGTTGTGTGGAGCAGTGCCCCAAGACACTTCCATCAGCTGGTTTCCTCTTTTTCTTAAATTTTGAGAATCTAAGTATTAATCCCAGTGCTGTGCCCTTTTTTATTTTCTGCACGAATGCTTTCTGCCTCCTTTGACCTGTAGCACATCTGAGCCAAGGCTCTGTGTTATACCATTGCCCCTGTCCACTGCCTGGGTAGTAGCATAGGATAGACAACCCCCTGGTAGCCTCTTTATACACTTCTAGACAAGGCAGTTTTAGTGCCTTTTTCCCCTTTTTCCAGGGTGTCAAGACTGAAAGTTTATAGATGATGGTAGGTTAGTTTTGGGCCATCCTATAAATGCTGTATAGTGGCCTCTGTGAATCTGTTTGCACGGTGTTAGTCTTTTCAGTAATCAGACGCAAACAGATTTGGAAGAAGAGAATCTCTTTCATTTGTTGGTTAATTTCTTTGACAACAGTGATCATGATGAAGACTTAGTGTTCTTCAGATGTCCCAGTGAAAAATGGTCATTATTAAATTTGAAACCTCAGTGTCACCAGCAAAAATAAAAGATCTCAATATGAGTGCAGAGAGAGAAAAATGATATTACATTTCCTCTTCCTTTCTTTGCCTGCTTCCGATAGGTCCTTTGCCTTATTCAAGAGATCAGTGACTCACTGAGCATATGGCAACAAATCTGTGGAGCTGGTGATCCCTGTTAAAGCAGAGGCAGTTTCCAAAAATTAGGTTCCCTGATTTATGGGGAAGGGTGTTGCTTTCTCCCTCTCTCCCGATGCTCACATCAAACTCTGTCTGTACAAGAAGGCTTTGTTTCATCTGGAACGTTTCGAGCCTGTCTTCTCTCAGTGCTGGAGCAACACGTGTGACATGAATTGACTCTGGCTTGGAGCTGAGTAATGTGCTCATGGTTCAGACAGTTGTTGGAGTGAAAATGTGTTATCCCTCACCCACAGCAGGCAAAGGTCAGGAATTGGCTTAAGCTGTTCTTCCACGTGCTTCCCTGTCGAACACAGGGTTTTTTCCTCCCCATTTCTGAGCAGGTTGCTCAGTTTGGTGGTGGGAAAGGCCAGCAGCCTCTCCTCCCCGGGTAAGAGGGAAACAAGAATCTGTGTGTGATTTCCATTTGAAGTCAGCCCTCCCAAACTGGACTTGATAAACACAGATGAGCAGTGACTGTGCTATAGATCCTGAACGATCACACTGTCACAGCAGTGAGTGCACGCTGCTCAGTAGCTTCATTACAGTATCCCAGCTGAAGCAGAGGTGTCTTCCAGCTGCCAAGTTGGTTTTTCATGGCAGTATCATATTTAGTATCTTTCTGGCAGTATCTGTTTAATTATCTCCTGTGCAGCCTGTTCCTGAGGCCTTCAGCTGGCAAAGGCTGTTTGTGTGAAATGTAGTTCGTGTTTGCTTCTGGAGTATGGGTCTCAGAATAATAACAACAGCGTAACACTGGATGAGGTATTTGAATTTAAGTATTATTAGCAACAGGCAGTCTCTCTGAATTGATGTGCTCTGAGATGGTTTTTTTTCTTTATTTTATTACTATTATTGCTGCTTTTTAATAGTAAGCCATAAGTGCTATGGCTGGTACCCTTATAATCACATTAATGAGCCATTAGAACTGCAGAATCCCATGTTAACATCGTAGGTTTGTGTGTGGTTGAAACAGTCTTGTAGCTCACTATAAAGTTGTAACTACATTCAGGGAAAAACAGAGAAAGTGTCTGTGATACTGAGTAACAAAAGCAGAGTCAGAGTTCCCAGTGTGACCAGTCCCACAATACAGGCAGGTGTCACAGACCCAGGCCTTCATTTCAGACTGAATCACCCTTAGCTTGCCAGGAATGCAGCAGAGACAACTCATCTCCCAATCCTGGCCCCAGAAGGAAGGAAGAAAGGGCAGAACCCAGCCAGGTTCTCAAAAGTGCTGAGGGACTGTATCCCTGTGGTCCCAAATCCATCCTGCTGCCGATTCTGGCTGTGGGACAGGTATCAGCCCCATGGGCTTTAGCCACAACTCTCTCTGCACTAGAGCAGAAAGGGATAACTATTGCTAAAAGCCATCCAGTGATATTAATTCTAATCTCACTGGAGTAACTTTCAGAAAATTATTGTCCCTAGAATCAAATCATTACCTATGAATAAAGCTTTCATTTAGAAGAAAAGAAGCCTTAAAGCTCTAATGGATGTAAGAAGCTTGAAAACCTTAATGCTTGCAAGTGCCCAGCTTGAAAAACATTTGGTGAATAAAGTGGTATAAAATCAATAATAGGATTTTTTCTTAGAGTTCTAACTAGTAATTTTTCAGTTCTGTGTTTGATACTGTTGAACAATTAGCTGACAATTATTATCCTTGATAAATAATACACAAAACCAAGTCCCCATTTGTGGGGCTTTGGAGATTCTTATACCACAACTGTTTCCAAGATGGAATTGGAAGAGTACCTAGGAGAAATGTTTTGCTAAGCATGAATGTGCAATTACCAGAACATTTAAATGTAATTTTAATGTATTATTGAAATTTATTTTGAACTTTATTTTTTCTGTGCATCATTCATAAGGCTTTATCTAAAATATTGATTTCTTGGCTTGCTATGCTAATTTTGGTTTTATTTTTCATGTGTGGGATAAAGAGTAAAAGTGACTTAATCCTCAAAAGCTGAAAGGAATGTTGGATCTAGCACTGAGAAAACAGTTGGTTTGCAGTGGGAATGGTATGGAAACCAAATATTTCTAATGCTTCCTAAAAGAAGAAAAATGAGCGGCTGATGCTGAGGACTTGCAACTTTCAAACTTTTATCACAAATAACTCATTAAAGCCCTTATGGATTTTGTCAGCCATTTTTGCAATAGCTTTAGGTTGGAATAACGCATCACCTGCATAGTTCACTTTTCCACAGAGGAAGCTCAGAGTGGCAGAGAGTAAAAGCACAGGTAAAATTTGGCAGTACGTGGGCTCCCAGCCATGATGTGTGAGTGGGGTTAACAACACTGACATGTCTGAGTATAAACCCACTTTGTGTTCTGGATTGACAGTGCTGCTCTTCGTGAGCTGTCCTGCATTTCTGTCAGATGCACAGACATAAACCAGTGCACAAGCCCTGCCAGCACCAGTGCACCAGCGCACACAGGTTCTGCCTGAGAAAACAGGGATTGTTAAAGTCCCTCTGAGGAGACGGCCTTTAAAGCTGGGATTGGGAGAATTTGCTCTGCTTCCCATTAACTTGCTATAAACTGTTCCTATTCACTTACTGAGCTCCTTCAGGCAAACATCACACGTTGTGTGAATGAAGTTTTACATGCAATTGGACGGGTTTGCTCCCAAGTTTTAACACAGTTGCGATAGGATTTGGTTTGGCTTAAACATATGTTTGAGATTTGTGGTAAATCTAATTGATGGTTACTGTTTTTATGGCAGATATCTCAGCCTATTTTAGACCAAAATGTAAAACCAGTTTGTAGACATCCTTTCTAATCTCACTTTTGTACTCCTACAGCTTTATATGGATTATGATTAGAGCACTTCCTGAGCCTGGAATGCTTAAATGTTGTATGGAAAGAGATCGATCTCTGCTCTTCTTGCATTATTGGTCGTGTTTCTGCACCATTGACTGCATAACATATTAAATATTTTTGTCCTGTGGTTTCATACGATGTCTGTGTTCCTACTAGAAATGTAATGAAAGTATCTTTTAAATGACTGGAAGCAAATATTAATGTTGCCCTAGCTAAGTGTTCCTGTGCTATAACTGCAATAATCTAAAAATATGAGCTAGGAAGCTTAATATCGCTGGGAATAGCACAAATAGTTTTGGTTTTTTCCTCAGTTGTGTCAGTTACTAAGTAAAAAATTGTATTTTTCTATAGACATGGCCTCAATGAAAGGTTATTATGGGCCATAATTAGAGCCCTTCTTGGTGACAGTCTTGATACCAAGGCTATGTTCAAAGTAGCATGATATAGTTAATGTGTGAAAGAAGGAGACAAATGAGAAAAAGGGAAGTTTTCAGCGCAAAGAGGAGTCAGTCCTAATGATGTTTGTAATCAGCAGTTTTGTTAAAGCCAGGAGTGGTTAGAGGCTGCTATGGCTTTCTGACTGTGAAATCCCCCAGGGCGTCTGATGTGGTGACTGCAATGGAAGCACCTTCCAGGGGGATGGCAGGGCTGGGGCTGGCAAGGTATTGGCTATTTACTGGTTGCAAACTTGGCATATTCCTGGAACATTAAACTCCTCATATTTATTCCTGTTATATCTGGCAAGAGGCCTTAGGGGTTCCCCTATTAGCGTTGCTCTACTCCAGCATCTTTGTCGTTCCTTTGATGAATTTGACAGACCATTGCCAGGCCCAAAGCCAGACCCAGCGATTTTCTCAGCAGCAAAACATGAGAGTAGGAAAAGAGATCCAGGCAGCTTTTCAGTTTTCCTTGCTTTCTCTGTAGTCACTGTATGTTAATGTGCAAATTGGTGTGCACTGAACACACAGCAGTGGTGTAAGTCCCCACGGAATGGAAATCAAACAAATGTTCTCTCCTAACATTTCCTAAATCTTTGCAAGTGGCACAAAGATTACACTTCTGCTTTGGAATGATGAAATGGTTTCAAGATGATCTGTGGAAAATACTGGATTATGACTTGGGCATTTAATAATTTCTGTAGAAAAAAAATATATATGTGTTATTATTTTTCCATGTCCTTTGCCTAAAAGGCGGGTACGGTTTCTGGCACTTCCTTTGATGCAATCCATACAACTCAGGGAATTAAATTGCAAAAGAAAGGAGGAATGAGCACTAAATGGCACACATGGTTCTCATGTACCTCGTGGCTGTTTGGCAGTTCTGCATTTTCCTGTGCTTCACGGTGCTAAGCTTTTTGTACACATTGACTTGTAAGACGAGTTGCTGATTGATTTGCACCTGCATCGCTGGCTGCTGCGAGAGTGTCTACAGAGAAATGGTGTCACCTCTGTTACATGTATGGCTTGGAAAAAAATGAATTGTAGGGAAGGGAGAACACGCCAGGCTGGTTTATACAGGAGAGGAAATGCTTCCAAAACTCACAGTCCTCATTCACAGCAGTAAAATATTTCTGTGTCGTCATTTTACTTTTTGATTTTGGGCAGTGAAACTCAAGTATTAGTAATGTTATTTTGGAAATAGAATAATTTGGCAATTTTGGATACCAAAACCTGCAGGAATATGTCATTCAAATCATATTGTCAGTCAAAATCCAGCCAGCTGGATTGGGTTGACTGAGGTCAACTTCTCTGTGTGAAAAGGAAGTTTGGTTTCTTGAGTTTTGGTTTTATTTTTAGTATGACAAACTATCTGTTGAGTCAGCTTGTAACTAGTTTTTTAAAAGTTTTTGAGGACTTTTTTTCTGAAGTCAAATATAAAATTCAACAAGTGCTTTTCAGCTAGTTCTCATCAGTGCTAATTGTTCTAAGTATCTCAAGCATAGTCAAGCTAAATCTCCTTCCCTTGAACTTAAAATCTGCTTTACTTGGCTGAACCTTTTGTCACCACAATTTTTGGTTTCTTCTTCCCAGATTCTTTCAACCTGACCTCTGTTTCTTGTATTTCATGTTCTCCCTGGACACGATTTTCAGATGCAACTGAGGAACACAGATGGCATTAGAAATAATGTAAACCTGGCTACTAAATCATATTCTTTGTGAGTCTTACCATCTTCTGTGCACGGCATTTGATGTGTCCTCTATAAAATATTGCCCTGCCCGCTGACTTGGTGAATCTCCTTCTTTTACCATCACTTTGAGTCGCTGTCCCTCCTCCCTTTTGCCTTTAAATGTGGTGGGAAGACACTGCTGAGGGCACCAGAGGATTGCAGGTGACAGCTCTGTTTGTACTCGAAGGTCTGAGCTGGGCTGAGGCTTCATACGGTTGGTGTAACGTGTATGAACTCAGCCTTGTACTGCTGGATCTGCCCCAAAAGTCACTGTGTGGATCCAGTGAGGTGCCGCAGAACTCTGATCAAGTGAGAATTAATTTTTGATTTTTTTCCTGAATCTCCTCTCAGTATTTGGGTAGCCCTGCTAGGGTTTTATTACGAGCTAAGGATGGAGAAGTGTGCGGTGTGTCTGTGGAACTGTAGGTTTAAAGCTTGTGCTGGGTTAGTTGGCTTGGCATAAAGACCACCTTACTCTGTTATTTGCTATTCACTGTAATGCAGCAAGACCACAGGAACACTGAAGTGGGAGTTCTGACCAGCTTTGATGAGGAACATAATGTAGGGCAGTCTTTGTTAGTACTTTGCTAACTAAATGTTTCAGAGCAGGTAGACAAGGCTTCAGCCACTTTAACATAGGTATTTTTGATCCTCTCCAGAGGTTGCCCAGTGAAGTTTGTAAAGGAGCAGCAGCCACTCCATTTTAACTTAATGAACATTGTGTAAACCAGAGCAGAGCACTTGTTTGTCAAACTGTGTCTCTGCCCACGGTCATGGTAGGGCCTGGAGATCCAGGTGAGGGGCAGGCAGGAATGTAGTGCCAGCAGTCCCTCTGGATGCTGATGGACCCCAGCCTTTTGTCAGTCCCAGGCTCCTGGACTTTGCAGTTAATACTCATTCCAGGAGCATCACAATACAGCCTGATTCTTCCAGCAGTCTGACCAGTATCTGATTGAACTCCTGTTAACTTTTGCATCTAGAAGGCGTCACTGCTTCCCCATGTTTGCAGAACTGCTTCCATTGTTTATTTTGTCCCGATGCCTTTGGTTCATGTGCTGGCAGCTCATTCTCTGGGCAAGGAGCAGAGAATGTTTGTGCCTTACCAAGCTGTGTCACACAAAAATACCTCTGTCGTGTCCCCTCTCAGTTCCTCCTGCTCTGTCCCCAGCAGTCCCACCACACCTCATCATTCCGACGTGGATGTTGGAGTGCACTGTGTGCTGGCAGAGAGATGGGCCCTGAGGATCAGAGAGAGGGCCTCTGTCCTGGGCTTGGAGGTGACCCTGGGAGTGCATCCAGGTCACCGGGGATGGACTGAGAGAGGATTGTGTGTTTATGGACAGCCTGGGCCTGTGAGAAGTGTTAATTGTAGTTTGTGGCCTTATGGGGCATTGTTTGCCTATTACCATCATAGGTGAAATCTGTGCAATGCCCCAGGTGATTGGGGGACACTGTGGTGAACATCTTTCCTGTTTATGTGATGTTCTATCCTGTTGGGTGCTGGGATTTAGGGAATTCTGACTGCACAATAAACAGCTTTGCATTTTCTACCTGATGAGCAAGGTCCTTGCCCGTGTGTCATTACTGCGCATGGAGGCTGTTTCTTCTCTTCATAGAGGCATCCTGAGATGAAAACTTCCCTTCAGCAGGAGCCTGGATGCAATGGAAACTTTTTCTGGTTTTATTCTGGTATTATCTCTGAATGCCACATGTATGCTTTGATTATCATGTGATCCTTTAGGCTTTCTGGAACGGCTCTTGCTTTTGATAAATGAGTATTCCACTGCTTTCAAGGATTTCTGTGAATTCTTTTGCAAGTGTTGGTTTTGTGGGGTTTATTTACCCCCACCTGGCTGTGTTTTTGCATTAACCTGTTGGACTATGTAGTCCTTCCAGTGTCAATTGGACCTTTTGATGTTTTTTTCTGAAATATTTTCTTTCCTGGGGGTGTCCTTAACCAAAGCAATGGCTTTCTCTTGGTTCTTCTAAAGTTCTTTCTGATTTTTCCTTGAATCTTCAGTGCCGTGTCTTTAAATAGTTTCTGTGCTGCCCACTATGGACTTTGTGTCGACTGCCTCTTTGAGCTCCTTTTTGAGAATTTAAGGCGCTCTTTTTCTTACATTCCTGCAGTTTCTGCTTCTGAAGTTAAACAAAATATCCGCTAAGCCACGTTCTTGTTGTTCCTGGAAGGCCATTGCATTTGAGCCTGCTGTGGTCAGCGCTGCAGAGCAGCTCTGATGCTGACACTTGCCCAGGTGCCACCCTCTGCTCGGGGGGAGCTGTGGCTCCTCCGTTTGAGGGTTCCCTGTCTGGCTGTGTAGAGCTGCTGCTGATCACGCCCTTGGATGTGGCTCTGCCCTGCCACCTGATGTGATGTCATTTAGTTTCCATGGAAGGCTCCCATTACTGTTGTGTTTTTTCATCCTTTGCAGCATTTCTGCTTTTTTCCTGTACCTACTTAGATGCTTCTATTTCTGTGCTTGCTGTTGCTACCAATGGCACAGCAATGCCAGAAATCATTTTACAATATCCAGAAAAAGCCCTGTCTGGCTTGAACCTCTGGTGCAATCTCTGGTTACATTTCAAGGAGCTTTCAAAAGATTTAAATTGAAGTAAGAGATGGTGCCCGTTAGCTAAAGCCAGATTGCAGGACACACTCGTACATTCTCCCTAACTCAGGAAACAGAATTATCTGATAACTCATGTCTAAATACTGATTGCTGCTGTGCTTCCCCGGTCTCACTCTACTTTAGTTGCATGTCCACGTATGCCAAACCTTGACAAGAGCTGTCACTGCTCGTCAGTCAGCATTACCCAGCACCAGCACTGCCAGCAAGTGTTTCCTGTAACAGGACTCTGCAGCGGGGCTGGGGGAGCTCGGCCTCCTGCCCCTTCCGTAGTGTGCTGTGAGCTGGGGCTGGTGTGGCAGCAGCTGGGGATGAGCCACTGAATGAGCAGCATTAGAGATCTATGAAGAAGTTAATGAAAGTGTGATGCAGGAAAAATGAGGATGGGGAAGGAGATGAATGGAGCAGAAGGAGGAGAGTTTCCCCAGCTGTGGTGCAGTGCTGTGGAGCCAGCCCCTGCCTGTGCTGGCCACCCCTGGGTGTGTGTGCAGGGTGGCTGGGCAGGTTGGCACATCGTTTGATAAAGCTCCTCTTCCCCCTGCCTGGTTGAGGAAACGCTGCTTGTGCCATGCTGTGCATGGATTTTGCTTTGGTTTCTGTGGAAGCCACGCTTGCCCTGCCATCCCTTCTGGTGTGGGAGGGGGTCTGAGGTTCTGGCCGTCTCTATAGAAAAGAGCCTGAGGACACAGAATTACCTGGAATAGAGACAGGCTTCTCAGCTGACCAGAGTAAGGACAGGGCTATACCAAGGGCTTGGTTTTCCTTAAAGCAACGTGTGATTTACTTTTTAAATGCTACAACTGCTGGGAAAAGGTTTAATTGATTTGGGCTTGCTGATACATGCAGTCATGGCCAGCCCTGGTTACTCACAGGTGTCTGCTGCTCTGCTCTGTATCCCTGCATAGAAGAGAGGAGCAGCAATTTCCTTGGCTTACTTTTCTCTGCTGTTTGCAACTCCTTCTGAAGTTGGAAATTTCAGGCGGGACAGACTAGGAAACTGAACGTGGATTTTCTTTTATGGACAGATGTAGGAACTGAAGAATGTAATTTTCAATTAAAACCAGAAAAAATTTAGACTTCCAGTTCCTGACGAGTTCAGCTTTGTATTTAAATTAAACATATTTCCTTAAAAAGAAGAAAAAAATCAAAAATTGTATTTTCCTGTAAAACATAATTACTTTTAACTGATTTTAGAAGGGTGACAGTAGAGCCCTGTGACACTGAGTGCTCCCTGCCAGCACACCTGTCTGTGGTCCCTGACATGAGAATGGGGGGGGCAGCAGCCATAGATTGCTGGCAATTAATAAAATGCATGTCATGAATTTCAAGTACAAGATGAAAGTTTTTTAAAGGGGGAAAAAAACAACCCACAAGCAAGAAAAGAAGATGAGAGATGAGCCTCATGCTGGAGATGTCTGTTCATCTCATTATTTTTATAATATGAAACTGGTTTATACTTGTGAATTTTCTTTGCATCAAATTTATTGCAAAAATTTTCCTTTACCCCACTCATGTGCTAAGCTGTTCACTAAGTATAAAACTTATTTCTTTGTAACATGTTTTTTCATGCATTTTGTTTGTTGGGTAACTTCATAATGCTTTTAATGTAGTTTGTTTGATCTGCTGAGGTAAAAGCAAGATGGAAAAATGTGAAAGAAGGGTTGGTATTTTAATCTTCTTTGCTACTGAATGTAATTTGCTCTTACTGTGCTTTTATTAAGAAAAGCTTGAAAAAAATTACCAGTAACACAAATTTCCTGGAAGCTTCTCTACTTCTTTTAGGCTCTTTATTCTCATTGTTCTAAAAAAAAAAAAATAGAAATTACGTGTAAACATCAGCAGCTTTTGTTCCACCCATCTTGAGCTTTGGTTTTATATTTTTTTCACATACATCTGTCATAGTCCTTTCTCTTGCTTCAGTGTAAGAACCTTTTCTGAAAGTATATCAGTAATTTTGGAAAGAAAAGCTATTTTTAAGGTAGCAAGTACCTCCTTGGTTTATTGTTAATGTCTTTTGGAAATGGGGAGTAAATTGTTCATCAGGGCATTCAGGAGCTGCATGGAAAGGTTTCAGAGAAGGAAAAATGAAGGGAAAGTAGAATTGGTCACTTTTTTTTTTTCTTTGAGCTGCATATAGCATTTCTGTGGAAATTATTTGTGTTTTCATTTTTATTTGTATGTCTAACTGGTTTAAGTGTGGAGAAATAGTTAATTAGGGATTAATAAAAGACCCTTTTATATGATAAATGAACATGCCTTTGAGCTAATTTCCTCTGTTTAAAACTCCACATTTCTGAACTTTTAATTAAAAGTTTGAAAGAA
Organism: Struthidea cinerea; assembly: GCA_013397865.1. Classification (NCBI taxonomy): domain Eukaryota; kingdom Metazoa; phylum Chordata; class Aves; order Passeriformes; family Corcoracidae; genus Struthidea; species Struthidea cinerea. The sequence continues at coordinate 661,021 of VZTI01005123.1, forward strand.
GTGAAATAAGTAAATACATTTCTTTATGAAAAAGTATATATCTAAATCTGAAGCCATACACATCTCTGCATCCTTTCCATTCTGTTGCAGTAGGGTTAGTACAGTTCTTCAGTGAATTTGTGCTACACTTGGCTTTTTTCCAACTCCCTGGAGCCGCAGTGAGGGACCTCTTAATTGTTGAAGTGATTCTCTTGTTTTGTAAGGTTATTTCTATAAATCCAGTTCCCAGTTTAGCACTCAAACCGGAGTTTTGCTCCTCACTGGCCATGTTGATCTCAATAGCCAAAATGGCTCAAAATGCTGGCTCTCCCCTCAGCCCCGTTTGAACCAAGGAGGAGCAGTGCAGGACTCAAAGCAGCAACTGTGAGGAACCAGGCTTGGATTTCCAGTTTGCCAGCCTTCCCCTGAGATGACAAAAGCAACTGGCAAAGGCTGTGTCATTCACTGCTGTTCTCTCCCACAAATCTCTCTCTTTGTCGTTGAACAGCAATGGGGTTTGGAGTTCCAGTGAATCCTGTATCACTGAGAAGGAATTTCAAAGGAATTTTTTAATAGGTGAAAGAGCATTCCAGAGCATGTGAGCTGTGATTGTCCATGTGCACGAGCACCGTTCACAGCCGTGCTCTTCATAGGCCTCTGGAGGGATCTGAGTAAGCCTCAGCAAGCTCATTAGTTAATTCACTCCACAGAAACATTTATTTTCCCTGCCCCCTTTTCTCTTTCGTTTTGGTTGGTAGGGAAACCCTGGGATCTGACAGTGAACTTTTGGTCTCAATAAAGCAGTTATACTGAGTTTGGGTGGAATTTCTCTGATCTCCACTAAGAGGGAGAAAATGTGGAAAATGCTTCCTCCAAGCAAAATATGAACAAAATGTTGTGATTCATTAAACTCCTTCCTACTTGCCTGCAAGGGAGAACCTTACAGTTATTCAGCTGAATGGTGCATGGCCCTGAGGGGGCAGAGCCAACAGAAAAAGAGATGGCTTCAGTCCAAAGAGCAAAATGCATGTTTTCAGGGAAATCAGGAAATTTTGCTTGAGGCACATCCCTACTTGCACAGTGAGTTTGTTATATTGGGATTTTATGTTGCTGTTTACCTTGGTTTTAAACAAGAAGCGAAAGCTGCCTTTGGTGTCACAGAGAGTCTGGAGGGTGCTCCACAGAGCCGACCATCTGTTCTCCTGGACACTCCCTGAAAATGTTCCCCATCTACCAACACGACGCATTCTGTCATTCTGCTAAGAAGGTGCACAGGATTGTCTTGAAGAAAAACAAACAAAAACCCTCCCAACTCAATAACCAAGACCAACCTTTTCCTTATCTGGAGAAAGGCTGCTTCTTGAGACTACCCTGTATTTGTTATATATAAATTTCAGGACTGTTTCAGAAATTAAGCTGACCACCTACAGATGAATGTGGTTAATTCTGCAAGAGACGCGTGCACAAAAACTCCTGCAGATATCACCACACTGGGATTTTGCATTAAAAGTTAGAAACAGAAAGCCACTGGCTGCTGAGAGGACATGGAAAAAGAAATCCTGATTCCACATGGATCGATTCTGTGTTGTGGGAAAAGCATTGACTTAGCTCCAAATGGTGAGGAGGAAAAGCCACAAGTGCTCCAGCAGCAGTGGTGCTGAAGGAAGGAGCTTCCACAAAGCCCAGGGAGGGAGGCAGGGAAATGTGAGCAGCACATGGCCCAGGAAAAGCTGATCTGCTGCAGTGGGCTCATGGCTGGCGGGTAGCTGGCAGGAATTTTAGCCCCCATGAGCCTGCTAGTGGGGTGAAGGGAAAACTTGGCCAACTTGTAGCTTCTACACACAGGGAATGGTGGAATTTGTGTGTTCTCTCTTCACTGGGAGACATCTGATAGATGCTGTTCCATTACACAACTTCCTTAGGAGCAAAGACAAAAATTCATCCGTGTTTTTTCATCACTCCTTTGTCTGCAGATCCTGTCAGTGGAAGCATCTTTGTGCAGTGTCTGCAGTCAAGTCACTGGATCACTCTTAGTCCTGTGCAGATGGGAGTTCTTAGTTTATTTTAAGCTTTTGTTTTCCTAGATGAAAATGATTGTTCGGCATGTTGAACTCAGAGTTTTAGAATGACTTTTCTTGAGCACATTACAGCACCCACATCCTATTGAATCACACTGTGTAGGCTCTTGGCAGCAGCGACTTCACATCTGTTTTACAATTTTTGAATCTCTCTTAATATAATAAAGATAATGTTTATGAGCCTTTAAAACTGTGGTGTGGGAAAGGGTCGGCTGACTGCTGAAAAGCTGGTGCGATGATGAAAATGAAATAACAAGAACAGACATGGTCTGTATTATAAAAACATGTCTGACATGAAAACAATGGCTTCTTCTAATCCTTTAAGGCTGTGACTATGGGTTGTCCTGTAGATGCTTCCTTCAACTTCATTTAACTTTGGCTTGAAAAGGGAAAGACTGTATAAATACAATAAGTTGATCTTTGGTGGGATAACTTGTGGTGCCATGCTGCTATCAAAGGGAACAAGGACCCCTGAGCATTGCTGTAGGGCAGCTTCTCAGCACTGTAGCTGCTGTGAGCGTGTCTAGACTCTGCTGAGCTAGCTGTTCATCAGGTAGAGGAGATGGAGACCCTTAGACATTCAGTGAGCAGTGAAATGGTAAATGTCAAATACTTTCAATACTGGTTTTTGATGTAATTGCTGGTATTTGTGGATGAGGCATTATGAATTAACGAAGGCCCACTCTGCTGGTGTGCATGGAAGAAATGCTAACTGGGTAATGCAAACCAGATAGGTGTAATTAGCATGCAGCTAGACTTGGTTAAAACATATGTGACGGAGTCATTTAGCTTAGTAAATGAAAACAGTTGTTGGTTCAATAACTATTTCAGCAATCCTCCTCCTTAACAACAAAATTTCCTTCCCTCCTGTGTTACATTTTCAAGAAAATATTGGAAAAATTTAATTGTATTGATTGTCCTCTATTGATGGGCCTGTTTACTGTATCTCGCTTGTTAGCTGCTGCAGTCAGTCAGTAACACTTACTTTCTAGTGAACTGATTAAAGAACAAAGTTAGTTATTCCTGTACCAAAGGAAAAACTTTTGCTTAAAGTCCAAGTTTGCCAAAGTAAATTCTTTGTATTGATGAGGCATCTTTTCTAAAAAGAGGGAAATTGTATGTTCTTAGTGGGAAGAAACAGTCAGTAAAAATTGTTATAATGTCCTAATGCTTCATTGCAGAATCCATGTAGTTTTCTCAAGGATTTCTCAGTAGCATTTAGGGTGAGCACTGGCTGTAGTGCACTTGGCTATTGCTGTAAAGTTCAGAACTTTTTGTCTCAGTTGCTCTCAGTCACAAGGCTGCTAAAGCAGCTGAAGGTTGGATCTCGAGGTGGGTTCAGGGACAATTATTTTCCTGCCTATGTTCAAGAATCTCTGAAAGCATCTTATTTGTGCAAAAGAATCTCATGAAATGTTTTTCTCTGCACCAGCTGAAGATTTCATTCTCATCTTGTGTAAGCAGATTGGCACATGTGTTGGAAGGGTTTTCCCTGAGAGAAGTGGAGCTGTTTTCACAAACAATTTTTATTCTTTTCTTGCATTTTTATATCTGTCTCACTGTCTGAAAAAAGGTGTGACATTCAGTTCTTGGGTTTTAACAAACTGAGTCAGGAAAGCTGTGGTTCGCCAAATGGTTTCTTTCAAGAATATGTTTTTTAAATTACACGTTTTTTCCTGAAGGAAAAATAAAATGTGGTTGCAAATATAAAAAAAAAAATGGGTCATTTGAACCATGAGAGTCATTCTGCCTTAGTGATTTCGCATTCTGTGGCATTGCTGCTGGTGCAGCATTTGGCTCAGTGCTGCTCTGGGCTGGCTGTGTGTGCAGCCGTGGCCAGTGGGTGTCAAGGAATGGACGTGGAATACAAAACCCCAGGGTTCTTTTAAAAAAACAGCTTGTGGAACCAGAGCTGAATGTGTTTTCTCTCAGGTGTTTTCCACAAACGTGGTCCATGCTTGGATGATAACTTCTTACCCTTTTGAGAAGTCAAGATGCAGCACTATGGTTGTTGCAGTTCTGTAATGATCATAGGGCACTGTAATCATTATGGGCTACAAGGGGTCAAGGTTTGGGTATAAACATAATGCAATTGGAAAAGTTATTTGTTTATAGCAAAATATCATGAGAAGGATCTTAGATGCATTTAAGGTAAACAAACAAAACTGAATCTCTGAGGTTAGCCTGCAGCTCAGAGTCATCATTTTTCTTGGCATTGCCCCAGTTGTTTGGTAAATTCAATGTTCTTTCATGTTATTGGCTGAATTGGAAAGTTGAGAAATGTGAAACTAGAAAGATGTTGATGTTCTTGACATAATAGATGGTATAACTCCAAGGCTGAGGCCAGCTAGGATGGCAAGTCTGCTCGTATAATTAATATTTGCTGGACTTGCAGGCAGTTCCTTGGTTGTTTTACAGGTCAGCATCAAGTGCCAGGTTCTGTTTTGTAGCCTCTTACTTATGCGAGCATAAACACCTCACTGTCACCATTTCAAGAATTTTTGGAGCAAAAGTATCTGTTTAAATCTTTCTTTTGAATGTATACACCTGCCCCAGCCACACTGTGAGCACCTGACTCAGGTGTCTTCAGGTCCTAGCAGAGACTTAGCAATGGAGGGGTTTGAAATACAGAATGAGCAGAACTAAATAATCACCAGCTTCCGATTCTTTCTGATGGAAAAGAAACCATCTGTCCTTTCCTTGCAGAAGACTGCGTTTATCAGGAGCAAGCTTGATCCTTCCAGAGGGGCTCCAGTAGGGAGCTCTGAAATGATAAATGTTCCTAATTAACAGGTGGCCCCCCACATTTGACATCCCTGCTGATCAGAGGGTGCATTGCCTGTGTTGTGTCCCAGACCACTGGGTGCTAGAGAAAGGAGGTAAACCCAACAGAAATGCATCATTTTTTGTTTTCAGTGGTGGTAATAACCTCACTAAATAAATATTGAGAGAAACCAGACACTTGTCTGCATGAAGACATTAACATTTCATTGCTTCAGTTCAGTATTAATAAGTAATTTTTGGTCAGTTAAGAAAAAGAATTCCTTCAAGGGGAGGTGATGCAAGTCTCTCTGAAGGTCTGTATTTCAGCCACTGATGAGAAATTTCCATTGTTCGTGAACATTGCTCATTTTTAGGCTCAAGGCACGAAAGATCTCCTTCAGGACATGGCAAATGGTGGTGGGAGAACCGAGTTGTTCCTTCAGGAGAGTCCCTTGGGAGGTCTGTGGGGCAGAGCAGCACAGCTGATGGGGATGGTGCTGGACTGGAAGCAGTGAACACTGGAACTGGCTGCTTTCAGGGTTTTATGGATTTGTCATCCATACTCAGTGTGTCCTACAGAACTGGGTGCAGGCAAGGGCTGACCCAACTCCTCCTGCAGATATCTCAGTAAGGAATGAATGATGGTTTGATCATTTTGCTTTTCTTGGGAGAGCAATAAATGGATGGAGAGTCATAGGATTATGCATGCCTGCATTAAAAAGCAAAATTATTTCCTGAAACGTGAAAGCAAATGTGTTTTCTGAAAGTGTGCTGACCTATAAACTGCTTGGTTTGTACTGCCTGCTGATGCTCCCTGAAATTTCAGTGAGACAAGAGTGACATCAAAAATTAGAATAGACTAATTGGCATTATTTTCCCAGTGTATTATTCGTGTATGCTAGTTCTTCTATTGTAAAAGACATTTCATTTATGGAATACATTGTCTGTCTTTAAATAATTTCTCTATGGGTAAAATGTGTCATAATTAATATCACTATCAGAACACTTGTTTGAAAAATCCAGTTAAACCAAACAATTTCTACAGGACTATTTGTAAATTATGGTAGTGGCAGAAAAATCAATTAGATGCTTGTTGCAAAAATCATTACATTGATTGCATTTTATTTTTTCTTTCTTTTGGTTAATGCAGAATGGGAATGACAAGAAAATCAACTTACCACTCTAATAGTTTTCTGTAGCACTAGCAATTATACTTGTTACTGAATTTATGATCTCATTCACAATTTCATTATTTTACATTTCAGTACACACAGCCAAATGCGATAGCTATGAGGATTGTGAGTTTATGGTCGTGGATTTCCAGTATGTTGCTGCATTCAAATTATTTTAATTATTCATTCTGAAATGGTGACTGTTTCCAAGTTTTGGTAGCTATTGGGAGGGGGAAAAATAGAGCTGCTTGATAATTCATTCGAATTATCTCAGATATTTTAGCATATCAAAAGAGTTTGAAAGAAAACTGAAATGGAGTTTAATCATACTTATTATATAAATATATATATACAATATTTATGAAATAGAATTATAAATATATGTATAATATTATGGCAATAACCACGTACTCTTGAATTTCATAGAATCATAGGGTGGTTTCTTCCCTTTCCTTCTCCTTGGTACTAGTGCAGAACCGTGTGTGTTTCTGAATGACTGAGGAGGATCTGGCATTCATCAGGGAATTCTGCTGTTCCTGATGGCACTGAAGTCTCTTGGCCACATGATGGATAATTCTTTTTCACGTCCTCAGGGATGGCCAGAGATAACAGACCTGGGGCTTCTCCTCTCTATTAAATCGTATGAAGAGGTTAAGTAGACCCAAATTAGTGCTAATTGAGCTCTTATTACTACACCAACTGTTCTCCATCCCAAATTGCTTCAGCTCTGGCACCTGAAGACTCACATGAGCTGCTTTTCTTCTCCTCTGCAGAAGACAGATAACAGTAAAGTTCTGTGAGTAACGCAGCATAATAAATACTGATAGATGATATGTGAAAAATTGGCTTCTGAGTTTCACTGCAGAACCAGAATAATCCTCAGGATGTGTTTGGGCTTTGCATGCTGCATCCTGCATCTCGATATCTGGATGTAAGGTGGAGCTTGTTTGCCATGAAGGCAGTTGAACTGTGGACCCCAGAGTGCCCAGACTGTGCAGTCTCCATCCTCAGAGGGTTTGAAGATCACACAGGATGAAGCCTCAACCATGTCTTACCTTGGAGCTGGCCCTGTTTTAGACTGGGGACAATCCAGGCTTCCATTCCAACCTGGACTACCCTGTGGCTGTAGGGCCCTGCGTGATGAGTGGGAGGAGACACAAACCCAATTTTTGCTGGTTTTGGATGCAGTTGTATAAAGATACTGCTCTGAAAACCCAGACATTTTTTCTGGCATAAGTATTTTACTGATCCAAAATAATTTTTCCCAGATACTCCTTTTAATTTAGTGTTATTTCTGTCCCTGTGAATACACTTAGTTGAAAGTCGTGCAATTAAACTGAGTCATCCACATTAGTCACTCCATTTTTATCGTATGAAGAGATTTCCTTACATTTTCCTTTGCTGGCTTTGTTGTGACCCTTCTGAAATGACACATTTTCATTTGGAGAGAAACAGAAATGGCCAGTGAATCTGGGTTTGTAATGCACTGGGATTTCAATTAGTTTCTGAACTAATTAATTTCTGAACTCAGAAACTGATTTCTGAAGCAATCCTTCTCAGGCAGGATTACTGTCTTGCCTTCTCAGTGCATTTGGCTTTCATTATGAAATATAACTTTTTAATCCAAACCCAGTAGGATGATAACTTTTTTTTGGAGTAGGCTTCCAATCCAAATCTTTTGCTTTTTCCGTAAGTTGTCTCCATCTGTTTTGCGAGATGTTGTTTAAAGAGTGACTGCAGTGCCCGATGGTTATCTGCTCTGACTGACGAGTCAGGGTATGGAATGCACAGGCCCAGCGTTAGCGGGAGCATTGCGCTGGAATTACAGCACTGGAATGGCATCTTTGACCCTGTGCAGGCTGTGAGCCTCACACCACGCTCCTCCTGTCACTTGGAACACAGCAGCGACTTGGAATTCCAGCAGGTACCTAATTCAGTGATTAATTGTGCAGGGAAGCAAATAACTGCAGGCAAATAACTGAAGAATTTCTTTACTCGTTTGTACACTCATCATTTCCAGCGGGATTAAGTGGAGAGATGTGAGAATTTCTGATATTCAGGCCACATTCCTGTGTTAATGAGTCACCTTGAATGCTTTTCCTGCAATTGCACTTTTACAATACTTTGTTATTCAGTGTGTTGCAGTCTGGTACAATAGGCAGTAAAATCAAGTTTTGCCAAAGAAAAGGGTAGAATTAGTGATTTAAAATGAAGTTCCATTGGAGTTGTGGTTTGGTTTGGTTTGGTTGGTGGGGGTTTGTTTTGTTTTCTTTCGTTCATTTCTGCTCGGGGTGATGGCAACAGTTGTGCAGAAAATACCATTTGAGTTTTAGTGGTGTTCACGTGGCTCCAAGAGCTGGGTGTTGTTCCAGCAGCGAGGTTCAGGGATAGCATTCACACTGCTGATATCAATGTCACCTTTGAAAGCAGCCAGTCCCACGAGGGAGACCTTTCAGCTTGGTTAGACTAAAGCATGCCATAGTTTAGATGTTAATATTTCTGGCCACCTCTGAACCGTGGTGCAATGCTCATTGGAGAGCACAGTTTAATAGAGCATAAAAGTATCAGTGATCATGCACTGTTTATCCTGCACGAGTGAATGATCGTTCAGTGTTTAATACAGAATGCTGTGCATCTGAATTTTTACTTAAATAACATTAGTGTTTGTTCTCCTGCCCTGGTAATCGGAGAATTCTTGCATTAAATTATCAGTTTCAGCAAATATTTATAATTCAATGAAAAATTAGTTTCGTTTGCTTGCTTTTATGGAAACAATGATTTATTTCATAGGTTCTGCCATGAAATAGGACTGGAGGACTTGGTTCTGGGAGGTGCAGAGGGAGTCAGGCAAGCATGAGGACTGCTGTCCTCATTTGCTTTCTCCTTTTCTATCATTTTTGTAGATGAGTGTTAGTATTCCTCTTTAAACTGACAAAAAGAAGCATTTCAGACTTTTTCCCTAGCTGGGCAAACTGTGTGGTGCTGTTGGATACATCTGGACAGGGACGGACCCTGCCCATAGCGTGCTTTCCCCAGAAATCCCTGTTGTGTAGCTTGCTTTAAATTTGTGCTAATGTCATCTTATTTACATTAGCAGTGGATGTGTTCAATTCCTTTAGTGCTCTGGAGGAATTTCCTTGGAAAGAGCCATGAATCTCTTTGGATAGAGCCTGTGTGGCCTATTCCCCTGAGCCCAAGTTTCATCAGAGGCAATTAGAACCGTGCTAAGAGGATCTTGGTGCAGTAGCTCAGCTGATCACCCAGGAGCTCTCCCGGGTGTGTGTGTGAGAGCCTTTTCTGTGTGTGCCCATAAATATTTCTGTGCAGATGTAAGTGTCTCCTGTGTGTCACGTCGGGAGCAAGGTACAGATGTCTGCTAGATCAGTTTACTCTGCAGCCCCACTGACTCTTTCACCAGATGACTCGGAGCCTGCTTTCAAAGCCGTGGTGAGCACACAGACCAGGGGGAAGCCACTTGCTGAGTGCCTTACATCAATAGAAACAAATGTATTTTTGGTTACTTACAAATGTGTGATTGCTTGAAGAATGAATTTCCAAGGAAAGGGAAGTTGGAATATAAGTATAATGGGTTATGCAGGCTTCTGGCTGGAAACCTTTCAGGGTTTGTTTAATGTGTGTCTTGTTTGCATTCAAGTGCAATGAGTACAGAGCTTCTTTTGCTGGACTGTGGTGTTAAGAGTTCATTGGAAATGAATCTGAGGAACACTTTGTCATTGCGATAACATCAAATCTGTTCAGGATCTCTCAAAATATTAAAATGAAGTTCTGGATTAAAACAGAACCAAAGCTATACAGAAAATAGAGCGTCTTTCTTTCCTTGAATATCTTTTTTATCCTGAACTTGTTCCACATTGATTGCTTTAGAAATAAATTTCAATAATAAATATTTGCACGTTGTACGTGGTGAAAATACAATGAGCTGAAATGGTAGGGTGCAAGTCGAGCAAGTAACCATCTTAGAATTATTCAATTTGAGGAGAAAACAGTCTACACAAGGATACTTTTGTGGCTGGGACTGGTTGTTTTAACCATCGGTGATGTGAAGAGTTGCCAAATGTGTTGTTTGTGATTCCCATGCCTTCCCCACGCAGAGTCTAAAGAGAAACAGAAAACCCCCAAAGTAAATAAGAGCCGGCTTTGCACAGAAACAGTTGTGCGGCTCAGCACTGTGCATCATCAGCCAGGCAAGACGGAGCCAAGAATGGCATTTTGCAGCAGATGCTGTGAAAAATCAATTGTTTTAAGTGAAGATAGCTATTTAAACATCTTATTATAGAACAGGGTAATTGCAATAGATCACCAGATAAAATAATAAAAAAAATTCTCTGTAATGGTGTTGCCCTCAATCTAATAACGAACTGACAGCACACTCTGTTGGTGAGACCAAGCTCTCTGCAATTTTTCCATGCATAAAGATGGTACATCACAGCTCTTCTACATGAAAACAATCAAAGTGCTGAGCCTATGTACCTGATAGGAATATTTTTATAATTTACTTTTAGAGGAAGAAAACACAAGCAGTCTAACAGAGTGAATCAAGCAGTAGTGCTATTGCATGTTGTACCTGTGATCTTCGTGAAATATTTGTCCTCCTTGGTGACAGAAGCATCTTAGAGCCCATATAGAAACATTTCTTGCTGCAGCACTCAGAAATAACTTCTTATTATTTTGGTTTTGTCACAGTGTGGCTCTTTCATGCAATTAAATTATACAATTAAATTTCATGCAATTATAGGGAATGAAAGGGAGGATGAGGGAAAGAGCGCCTTTTTCTACTGGAATTTTTTAGGAATCCCTGTCTTTGCAAATAATTTCATGGAGTCTAAAGTCAGACTAAACAGTGTATTAGAAATGTATCGTTGTATGGAAGATTGCTTCTGCCTCGGTAAACAGAACGGGGATAGAGTTGCTCTTTGTTTGATGTGCCTTCTAACCTCACACAGTACATTTAATTCTTCCCAGAACGTACCAGCGCGAGCACGGCTCTTTTGAAGGTTCTCCTCAATGCCTGTATCCAAAAGAGGGAGCGGTTACCAGGCACACACACCCCCAAACACACAGGCACAGGCACCACCAGGCCTGCTGCTGCTGCTCTCTAAACCCAGGGAAACATTTATTCTTCTCTTCTGCGCAGCACTTGAGAGCACAGCCTGGTTTTATTAGTGGGTGACTGCAGTTGTCAGTCCTTTCCCTCCTGCTCCCGTCCCTTCTTGTCTTTCTGTGAGATTCATGCACCATCAGAGGCTGGATGTCGGGGAGCTCTGCAGTAGGGCTGTAGAGGGAAGGGAAAGGAACAGAAGGAAAAGGGTTTTAATACAGTTAGGGAAAAGAATCTTGGGCAGCAGTTTGGTGGAGAGCTAAAAGATCAGACAATAAATTTACTTAACAGAGACTAATCTACTGGGACTGAACTTCATATCCTGTTTTGGGATAATATATTTCCTTCTGTGCTCTGGAATGAATCTGTCATCTCAAGTCTAATAATGAGAGGCAGAGGATTTTTAATCTCTGACCCCCTTCCATATAATTTAATAAAGGCTGGTTTCTTTATTTTATTTGGAAGCTAACTTATTAAACTTCTTCTTAACTGCTCCTCTGAAAAACACAATTCAGGATTTCACGTTTTCAGGTTTTTAAAAATGAAATTGGGGTTTTCTTTAATGGAGGACAACAATGTACTTGCAAAATATTTGTTATGGGCCTGGATTCAGAGCACGGTTGTTTATGCCTCAGCATCTCTGCTGAAATGCAGGGATGGGAAGCAGAGTCAGGCACACTGTTTGCACATTCTTGGCTCTGCATCCTCACCGGATTCCATCTGACTGGGGCAGACAGAGACGGGAGACCTAAAGCTGGCGTGTGACTTTCTGTAGCAGTGAATGATCGCTGTGTGGGAAGCTGAGCTTCAAATGTGGTAACCACATGCATAATTAGCTCCAAAATCCCAATCCTCCCCCCTCCAACAGGCTGCTCTTCATGTGGCAGTGGCCGCTGCTGCTGCGGAGGTGCCACACTGCTGACCTGACACAGTGACTTTGCCAAGCCCCTCAGTCCTCTGCGATTTGTTAGGAAAGCTCTCCTCAGCCTTGGGCAGCCCCCAGACATGCTGGGATTATAAATCACTCCGTGGGCCTGTTGAAAGCTGTTGTTCCCAAGGAATGTGGTGGCAGGTCACGCCGAGATCTCTCTTCTTGCTCTGCCTGATTAAGGAAGAGTCAGTAAAATATAGTAAAGAACAAAGCTGCCTTCACACTGCAAATTTAGAAATAGAGTATAAAAGGGGAAAAAAAAAAAAAATGAAGCCCTTTCCGTAAAGGTTTGTCTGAGATTTAAGTCATTTAAGTTAAGGGCTGGTGTCCCCTCAGGGCCCCTGTGCCAAGGATGTCTCTGGCACCAGTCAGGCTCCCCCAGTCTCTGCTCACCACTGCCATGTGTCTGTGAGATTCAAAGCACTTCTGAGATCCTGCTGCCTACATAAGCCTGTTTACCATGGGCTTTCTATAAAAAGCCTTTTCATGTAACTTACTTCAGCTTCAGAGTCTTTACTTTTTTTTTCCTATTATGAAAGGACCAAACATGACAGGGAAGAATTTCAGATTTGCCACAGAGAATTCTAGAGGCTGAATTAGGAGGACTAGTACAGGACATGCAAACAAATTCTTAGATTTCTGTCTAAAATAAAAGTATAGTCTTGACAGTGATTAAGAACTTATTTTCACGCTTCCCGGAAATTCCAGTCTAAGCAGGCAACTCTTGAAACTCAGTGCTGAAGTTGTTACTTTCCTTTTCATCTTCCAGGTTGCCGTGTACTGCGTTCATTTCATGTTCTGAACACTTTTGCTTTGCAAATCCTGCTCAGTTGTGGGGCTTTGTTGCTGTTATGTCCGAGGCGTATAAAGAAAATGACGCAGAGTCCAGGCTCATGAACAAGTGGAAGCCGAAACTTCTTGCTTTAATAATTTTTTGACTACTTTTATAGGATAGATCACAAAAGCGTGTTGAATGGCAATAGGTAATTGGTTCCTCGGCCATCCACCCCTTGAGAGGATTGGCCAAGTCCTAAGATACCTATTCCAAAATATTTTCAAAGTCAAAGCCATAACAATCTTGCAAAACAGCCTGCAGGTGCAAGAAGTTTATGAAACTGTGACCTTGTTTAAAATAGTTTACATAGGAAAGACAGTCTGCTCACAGAATATTGAGAAAAGGCTGAAGAATTTCTCTGCTTCTAGCTTCTTAGCACCTACAGGGGTTCCAGCACCTTGCAGTGTGATGGCACATTTTATGCCCTGTGTTATTCGGCCCTTTCCAAAAAGGAGCTTTAGAAAACCTGGACATAGCTGATACAGCGTGTTCTTCTGAGAGTTTGAACTCCTAGTGTTAACACAGAGGACAGTCCTTTGGTTTTGAACACTGGAACTCAGAATTTAGCGTACTCAAATGCTGGAGTCCAGGTGCTTGGGGCAGAGAGTGACGGGTTTGCTACGACTGAAGTGGAACTGTGCTGCTTGATACTTCCTACTCAGTCCTAGTGTTGGGGTCATGAGAATAAATGTGGCTCTTCTGAGACTTTCTAGGTGACTTTTTTTGTGGCTGGTGTTGGATTAGTGAATTTAAAAATAGAATCAATTTAGGGATGGCAGTCCTCTAGGGATCGTGATTAAAATGGGAATATTTTGTTATAATCTTTGGTTTCCATAGTAACAGCAAGTTATAGACTCATCAGATTCCTGGTCTCTCTTGTATCCCACTGTTACCTTGTTGTTGAACAGCTTTCCTCTCTGAGCAAAACCCAATAACTCTTATTTTCCACTAGCTGTAACAGGTCCAGTAATTAGAACAGTAAATTTTGTCCAGTAAATAGGGTATGTACTTAGCTGTGCTAATGTGGTTTTACAGCAGAAGAAAAATGGTGGCCGTGGCAGCTTTAGAACTGATACGAGTATTTTTGTATAATTTAAACAGAAGTTGTGGAAAAAAATAAATAGTTTTGCTTCATCTTGATAAATTACATATTACGGATGCCTCTATAGTACTTTGTCTTCAGAGACACTTATTAAAATGTTTTATATACAAAGGACATTCGCTCTTTCATTTTGATTAAGAGTGGAAGAAAAAGTAGGTAGATGAAAATTGACTATTCATGAGTGATAATGGGAACCAAAGTGCAGGTTGAAAGACAAATGGTGTTTTTCCCTTGGGAAGGTGATTTTCTGTAGCGTAGAGACAAGAACCCAGGACTGGAACATCTGGGATGTTTGGCTTATCCCCATTAATCTTGAAAGTCTATCTTGTGACTTCTGTGGATTTATATTTTCCCTCCTTTTTAGCACTCTGAGTCATTAGATTGTCTGCTTCATTATACACATTAGTACATCACACTCCATAAATCCAAAGAGTAACTCCTATTCTCATGAATGTGGTTGTTATTTCTGGGTTTGCTGCCTGTTTGCATTCATATCCTATTTTTTCTCCACTTTTTTGAAGGTTCCAAACTTAGCTCTTTGCTTAGTAACCTAAATCAACATCAGTGACCTCAAGGGGGTCTGATGCTTCATTCAAAGTAGGCAGAATTTCAAATCACATTTATGAAGAATTCTCTGCACTGTTGCTGGATGGAAAGCTTACTTTTCACACATTGTCTTTCTTAAAAAAAACCCCAAAAAACTAATAAAATGAATATTAAAATAAAGAAAGGGAAAACAAAAATCCCCAGTGGATCGGGAAGCACGGCACCCTGTTTCACCTCTGTGGGGTGTCTCTCCAGGTCAGGTCCAAGAGGCTTTTAACTGGGCTCCTGGGGCAGGTGCTCGTATGGTTTGTGCTTGTTCTACGAGTAAATAAATTACTTCAGTCTCCAGGACCGTCTCCAGGGCCTTTCAACAACCCTATAAATTCTTATTATCCAGACAACATCAAAACTTATTTCTAGTAGAAAAAGCAAGAAAAAGCAGGTCTTTTCTTTCTTTTTTTTTTCTCAGATTCTTTTAGGACAAAAGAAACCAGGAAAAATTGCCTAAAATATTAAGACCTTCAAGCAGACTTTGTTCAGCTCCCTGGCTTGATCTTCTGTAATTAACTGGGGTGGGGTTTAATTAATTAGCACATGTGGGGTTTTTTTTAAGAGGGGAAAAAATTGTGAGTGACTCAGCATTCCTGGTGTGCCCTACAAATACTATGGAGGGCTGAAAAAAAAGTAGTTTTCAGTGTATTTCAATTAGCTAGAATGTCATCTGAGCATCAAGTTCACTTGAGTGATTCTGTAGCAGGAGAGGAGAGCCAAATGGTTTCTGCTTTCTGGTTTTCCCCTGACGAGGCAGGAGGAGAAGCCAGGGAAGGTTGATGGCTGCCTGGTGCTAGATGTCACTCTCTGTCATCTGTGACATCTGACAGATGTCACTGGTGCCAGTTTTTCTCTGTAAGACACTTTTGGGCTGTGCTATTCTGAATTTTTAAGTCAGCAAAACTGTTTAAATAGCAATAAATCATTCTTCAGCTGGCCAGAAAAAAGAGTTCATGGGCTAAACTGCAAGTGCTGGAATGGTAAAATATTTTGCTTATCTTTATGAGCATTTTCTTCCAAGGTTTATATTTGCTATATTCTGGGTGTGTTATAAATGAAGACGTTTTAACATTTTGATCTCTAAATCTAAAGGTGAAAATAAATATAAAATCTGAGCAAGATCATTACTCTAGAGCTGGGCTGCTTTGGAGCTTCTTTCAGCTTTGTCAGGGTGTAACGTATAGAACATGAGCTGAAACCATGTCAAACGTGTGGCTGGTCTGCTTTGTGTCCCCTCCCATGCGTTGGTGACAGTGTTCAAGTGCCTGTTGCATCCTCAGCACTGTAAACAGGATTGAAAGCTGAGCTTGGTATTCCAAGTGGGAGCGATTTAAATTACAGAATAATGGTTTGCGGATGTGTTCAATAACTCAAAGAGACAATTACCTCTGTTAACAATGATGGCTGCATGCAAAAGCCTCTTCAGTCCTCGTGTTGCCTGTCTTGAGCTCCTTGCAAGCTGAAGAGCTCTCTGGACACCCAGGATGGAAGAAGGAACCCTGAATTTTGAATATAGAGAGAGACTGACCTGGTTGTTGCTAATATTCTTGGCCATCCAGACAGTCTTCATTTTCTTTATTGAATCTTTCTTTGATTTAAATTATTTTTGTTAAAAATGTCTTCTACATTTATAGTAATAATGGGAAACACTGCGGAGTGTAAATACCAGCTCAGGAAGGAAAGGAAAAAGATGAAGCTATAGCAACAGTGCAAGGCAGGCAGATAATAAACATTTTCTTGGTGAAAAAAAAAAGTTATTTATGGAAAGGAGGTAAGTAAACACAAATGGCATATAACTTAGTGTAGTTGCTGTAGATATTGCATTACTTCTGCAGTGAATATATAGCGAACAATGAACCTGTGCTCTCTGAGAACTTCCTCAGAAATACTTCAGCTGTAACTCTTTATTTCAGTCACTGCTATGAAAAAGATGCTTTTATTTGCTTTAATGTGGGAACAACATCCATTTGTTCCATACCTTCACAGCTACAGGAGTGAATAAACTTCCCTGAAATAACACAGCTGAAAACCTTGATATTAAGTTTCCCATTGTGGTTCACCTTCAAGCGTATAAAATATAAATTATAACCAAAGTAGTTCTTTTCAGCAAGTTTGGAGGATGTGATATCTGTGCATTATAGGGAAAGGTGTAATGTGTCTGTTTCTGTCGCTCTGACTTCTCCATGTAGCTTTATGCAATCACACTTGATCTATTAGAAACTATAGTTGCTGGAAAAGTTATGAAAACATTGGCTAATATTTTACAGACTTGAGTTTATTTTTCCAAGGATTTTACCTTTCATTTATCCCAGAGCCTTTCTTCAACAAACTGGGTGGCGAAAATATCATCTTACATTTGAACGATGGCACGTTGGGCCCAGCTTTTCCCAAAACGTGTGACGGATGGATTGGAAGTGTGTGGCCACTGACTCATACAACGAGTCCGGACGTGTCGAGCCCGACCTGTGCCTGGTTCCTTCTCCAGGTGCTGATGTCCCAGTGGGTGCTGAGGCACCTCCTGTCCTTGCTGGAAGGAAGGGGGTGGCATTCCGCTCACAGAAAACAAACGAACCAGGGATGGAAGTTGTGTTGTGATGGTTTGATGAAGCCGTTCCCGTGGCTGCGTCTGAATCAAACATTCCTGATGAGCTTTGTTTGGCGGGTTAAGCTGTGCCTTGTGGGTGGAAGCTGGAAAAAGTAAGAGGAGCACAGGGCGTTGGTTTTAGCTTTGTCTACCAGATATATGAATCTCATCTATTTATTTGCAAGGGGTTTTTCTCCTTGGCACAGCAAGGCGGTTCATTATCTGTGAAATTCCACACGCTGTCAATATTTCTGGCAGGGTAGGCAGGTAAACGTGTTGTGTTCAGAGTGAGATTTCTAACAGAAAATTGTATATTTGCTATGAATCACAGATAGTTAGACAATAATCTTGAGTATTTGAAACTTCTACTTACAGAAGCAACCCCTAAATGTATGAGAATCTTACTTTTATCTCCCACCAATAGTCAAGACAGTTTGACAAGTTGGGGTTTTTTTTCACTGCTATGACAAAAGGTACATGTGGAATACCTTTCTTAACCGCAAACAAGATGTTGTAGAATTCTTGATCTGAGAGTTAGGAAAAGAGATGTTCACTTTGCACACATATTCTTAGACTAAGATTTGTGTGAAGAACAGATGTTAATTCAAATTACGCAGTGCCTGAAGACAAGTACTAAAGAATTATAAATATGATTATTTGTTGTGATAACCTAATTTTAAAGGAGAGGTTTTAATTTTTGACCATGGAATCATTCACAGCCTCCAACCAGAATGACAGATGGATTCAATTTCTAGTATTTGAAGGACTTGAGGAAATAATTTCAACATTTAGCTGTGTCAGTGTCAAAGCTATTATTTGTGGAATGTAATTGGCTTTTTTTTTTTCCATTTGATAAACTGGACATATAGAATAAAAGATATTGAAAAATATATTTATTGTCAGGGCAAATAGGAACCTTTGCAGTGGAACCATTTGAGAATGAGAGGCCAGTCATGGTAGACCATGAGCTCTGATGAAGTTGCCAATTTAATACTGTGAATATTGGTTTGCAGTTTGGTTTCTTAACCTCAGGAGATAGAATACTCATTAGAATACTTAGGCAGAGCAAGAACTTAAAATTACATTGGTTTATGGCGTTTTGGATTTTGTTTAATCCACACCCTGGGTGCCAGCAGTGGCTGTGAGTAACCAGTCCAGATTTCAGCCACAGATGGGAACTGCGAGCCCTGGATTTGACACTTGTCCTCAGCAGCCTGCAGAGCTGTCCTTCAATGAGTTGACTTCCAGCTCATCCCGGGGAAGGAGCCCCAGCATTTCGCTGGCAGGAAAGAGGGGGCAGTGCCACAGCAGCTCAGGGCTGTTCCTCCTCGAAGCAGCTGCAGGAGGCCGGTGCTGCTCTGTCCCAGGAGGTGGAACTGGGCTGCTTTAATCTGATGGAGCTCAGCAGAGCTCAGTGTGAGGAGGGGGTGGTGGGACCGGCCCCGCTGTCCCCGGGGCTCTCGCTCTCTCACCATGGATGCAGCACAGTGTGTCCGTGCGCACACCCGTCGGGGCCCTTAAAACTCCTTTTAGAGGATGCCAGTTCATGCACTGGGCTCTCAAACAGCTGGAAAGGCGTCAGAGGAGTGGGCCCAGCTGGTGGGCTGAGGCAGCGATCAGCAGAGGGCACCAGATCAACGCAGCTGCACCTGCGGCGGGACGGGCGCAGGTTGGCCGGGATGCAGCGAGGGATGCAGCGAGGCTTTCCTCCTCAGCACAGACCTTCTGTGTGCCTGCTTTCCTGTGAGGCTTCTGGGTCATAAACATTCTTTCCACCTTAGGCTATGTTGTTAAAAAGAAAATGTCATGTGAGTGCGCTGCTCCAGTATTGCCTTTCCGAAGGCTGTGGGATGCCAAGCTACACAGTCGCAGCTTCTGGAAGCTCGGATGATCTGTTCTGCCACTTCAGAGAGATTAAGGTTATTCAGTCATGACTAAACATTTAAAAACCAAGAAATTTTTTTTTTGTTTATTTTTTTTTCTCTTTTTTAAACAAAGGTCCAAACAGCCCAACATGAGGTGACTTTGGAGAGGTAGGATGGTATTGATTTCACATTGCCAGAGTTGCTGCATGAGGAAGGGTATCAAAAAATGAATTGAGCTTCTCTAACAGCCCCATCAGCTTCTGGATTGTTTTTCTTTAAGAGGTGCAAAGAAATTTAAGTTTATCAAGATTAACACCTGAAAGAACAAGAAAAAAAAATTGATGAAAACAAATGTTTTGATTGGGAAAAGAAATATTTATTTAGTGAAAGGCTCACAGGCTGCACTGAAGGTGCCAGGCCTGCAGTGCCCCAGTCCTTCCTTCCCTCTCACAATACGGGAAAATGGCCTCAGCTCCTGCTCACTATTCCTAAAGACACACCCATGTTTAACTAACGTAAAGCTCTGGTTTAGTGGGACAAAATGTTGGGGCTTTTTTAAAACAAGAAAGGCAAGGCAGAGTAGGTGAAGCTGCAGACATCAACTGTGTTTTTCAAACTATACAAGTTCACTTTAATGTTTTCACCAGAATGCATCTCCCCACATAATTTCTCCATCTTTTTATAGCTGTGCTAATGAAGTTCTCATTTCTTCTGTAATCTGTTGCAGCCCTACACATTAGATTCAGTGATGACTTTGCAGAAAACAGAGATTATGGTGTTGGCAGGAATTCCCTTCCCTGGAGGTATGAGACATTTGAGTTAGGTGAGGAGGGCAGAGTTTGCAGTTTTTCCTGGCAGTGGTTCAGTGCAGTTCTGTATTTATTGTGACTCAAAACCCCCCTTTTATTTAGTCTTTGTATGAAATGCCTCTTGCCTTTCTCTTGGAATTAGTGAAAGTGGAGAGCATTTTATATCCTCAGAGATTTTACATTTTTTACTAGTGTACGTCAATGTGGCAGAAAATTTTGATTAATAATACCTGTGGCTGGGGGAATACAGGGCCCGAGAGAGTTGCAGTTTATTCGGGGAGAGCAGGATTAGGGTATCAGTTGCTAATCTGGCTACTGCTACAGGACTAGAGCAATCTATATTTAATTTACCTTTTCTGAGAATGATATGAAAAGGAAGAAATCATTTTATAGGCCAGACAAATGTGAGTGTGTTATTGTGATACGTTGTCATGGAAATGCTTTGAGAGACCAAACTTAGTTAATAATACATAATATTGTAGATAATGCATTAGTTTAATCAATGAGATATACAGGTCAATGAACTGAAACTGATGTTAGAGGGAACTGAAAAGAAAATGAATAATTTAAACGGTACATAAATCTGAATATAGGCAGAAGAAGAGATGGATAGAGCAGTGTGATGGATAGAAGGAAATAGAGACACACAGATTATTTGTGTAATTCATCCACCTGTTCCTTCCAGTAAATAAGAAAATCTGTTTTCAGTCCTAGATCAGCCTTCTTTACACAGGTTAGTGTCTGCTGTGCCTCTTTGTCTTCTCAAAACATTCCTCAGATGTTTAATGTCTCAGGAATTAGAAAATCCCCCTGTAAACTACGTGTTTTTAATACCTCATGTGCTTGGTTGTGGGTAGCACACGCTGCCAGCTTCCCTTCCTTGCTGCTGTTACTTCAGGAAATACTTCGGAGCTGAGTGGCAGGGGCTGATGCAGGATTTGTGGAATGCCACGTGTTGGCTGTGGCAGAGGGGGCTGAGCCTGGGGCAGGACGTTCTTCATGTCTGTGGCACTGGCAGCTGGGGGCTTCTGGCAAGGTGAAGACTCCAAACCCTTCAATGTGACGCTGGCCACTAAGCAGTCAAGTGTGTTGTATCTCTAGAACTTCTACTTTATCCTAAACCAATTTTGCTCTTTCCTGACTGAAGTGAAACCGTCAGTGAAGTGACTGAAATGTGTATGCTGCTTGAGGTACCAGTACTTCATCTCCTCCACCCTCATTATGCAATGTTTGAAAATGACTCTTTGCCTGCTTGCAGCCGTCAGGCCGCTCGAGTCTTGCCTGGTGAAATGAAACAATGATTAAAGTAACTGGGTGACCACAGTATCCACAATATCCTGCAGGGTCTCTCACCAGCCATCAGCAGGGCCACATGGAGCAGATCAGGTGCTTAGTGTTACTCTTCAAAAGGGTTCTGGGGAGCATCTAGTGAGTGTGAAGTCTTGCAGACTCTTTTTATTAACTACTTGTTTAGGAAAGCACGGAGGTATTTTCTGCTGTAGCCTGAGCACCGCCTCTGAATACCAGAAATCAAATAAAAATCCCTATTTCCTGCCTTCCCAAAGGAACTGCATTACCTATAAACCTTGTTTACCTTTGGGCCATGATTAACATTTCCCCATAAGAAAGGATTTTGGATATTCCAGAAAGGAAAGGCAACACAGCGATATATGTGCTTATAGTATCAATGTGAGAAGAGTAAACAAGGAAAAAATATTTCTATTTCTGTGATTTCCCATTTGAATTTTTTGTTTGCCAGTAATGGATAGGATGAGAAAATAATCAAACTGTGATTTTCAGTGGGGAATAACAATAACTGTCAGATTTGTACATATTTCCAGTGTGTTTTTCCTTTTTCTTTTTTTTTGCTAATCCACATCCTCATTTATGTGCCAGCAGAGAACATCTATGTACAAGTCAGCTGTTTTGTAATAAACGTCTGAGCATCCATGCTGTGTTTTTCCTACAGGATTTTTCACCACCACCACCCTGGGACACAATTGCCTGTCCCTGCCTGGGAGTTTTGGGTACTCCTGAGATTTTACATGTGGTGGTGATGTGGAAGGAAAGGTCAGGTCCGTGAGTGAGGTGCAGGAAAAACTGTTTGTCCAAGAGAGTGTGTGTGGTGTAGGTGGGGGGGAGGGTATCCTAGGCTTGAGGAGGAGGCGGCTGCACTCTGGACTTGCTCTGTCCCATGCCAGTCCTTCAGGCCACTGCTGCCTCTCTCAGGGATGGGCGTTCAAGCGGAGCCTCCTCAGGGCAGTTCAGCTCACTGGCCATCCTACAGTCACTCTGGCATCTTCTCTTTCTTAAGGTCTTTACAGACCTGCACTCTCAAACCAGGAAATTCCTCAGTGTTAAAGATGTGGTTCAGAATGGGGGTGGAGTGATGTTGGTTTGTTCTATTTGGTTTGTTTGTTTTGTTAAAATGTCAAAAATTGGTATTTATTAAGTGCCCAGCATTTAGGTAGTTGAGGTGAAATTAATCATGTTTCTTACTGAATTCCAGTGATTTATTAGAAAGAAATTACATTGACAGCCCACGAGCTTGCGTGGAGAGTTTAGGATCCATTCTTGCTTATGGCTTCCTAATAAACAGTAAAAAATCAACCATCATTTCAATTCCAAGAGTAAAGCATGGGAGTAGTGAAAAAAATCTTTGCTCAAGGCAAACTTACTAGGTTTTGCCAAGAAACTTGTGCAAATGGCACTAATTATGAAGAACATGGTTTGTGTGTCATAGAGCATTTATGAAATTGAAACAAGTAGACAAGACATTTGATTTCACACAAAATCAGCACCAATATTTTAGACCCATTGGCCTGGTTAGGTGTTCTTCAATGGTAGGAGAATATTCTACTATTCTGTATTCTAATATTTCTACCCCATAGACAACAAAAAACCCCAAACCAGCGCAGAATGACAAGGGGATGGTCCAGTCTTCCTCATAAGCAGGTGCCAGAAAATGGAAGAGGCTCGAGTGTCTTTTAACCCTGAGCTCATATTCTAAATTTAGACTCTAGAAACTTTGTACAGGTACCGCTTTGCAGTAGTTTGTTTTGTAAGTGGAAAGACAAGGAGTTCTGAATGTTTTCCTGTCATTCGTGGTTCGTGTGCATTTGGATAATGCAAAAATATCCCATGTAAACTGATAGGCCGTGGTATCAGAACATCTCTGCTTGGAATCACACGTCGACAGACAAGCAGATCGCTTTCTGCATGTGTTTTTGGAGAGGTTTAAGGAATTTGAAAGTTAGTGGAAACAGCATCTGTCAGCTATTATTGTAGTGTTGTTCTTCCTTGTTTAGCAAGTTGTCAACAACTAAATTGACAGAAAATCAGGCAAATGTATTTTTGTGTACAGTCCTTGACAAGTGGTGGAGGCCCATTTGTGTCTTTTATTGGCAATGACACTGTAGGTTCATGTACAAAATCTAAGCAAGTTATCACTTCACCGAAAGACACTGAGTTAAGACAATCGAAAATACTTGCTTTCTGTTATAATAAATATTTAACAATTCTACTGTAAATAAGAGCCTGTTGGAAAATAAGATGTAGTAGCAAGGTACTTCAACTATATCTGAAGTGAGCTAAATGCTCCTTTTAGCAGTTAAGCCTTTGCAGATGTCAGCTGAGGAGAACAAACATCCTCATAATTTATTGATCACAAGTGAAAGCTGATTTTCTACTTGTTCATCTAGATATTGCTTTCATTTTTCTGTCTCCATCATGTCCGCTTCAGCAAATGATAAGCTGAGATTCTAAAATCACTTCTTTTTTTATGGATGGTTTTCTTCCCTCAAGGTAGATCTTAGTCAAGAGAATCTAATGAGACGCTGTCCATCTGCAAAGCTTTTCCAGGAAATGCTCTTTTTTCATTAATTTGCATATAATTTTATATATGTTAAAGTCACCATAAGAGCAGTGGGAGTTTTTACTGTCTCCTTCAGAGATCTCAAACCACCAGTTTTCGAACTGGATGTGTGCAAGGATTGTATTCAGGCCTGTGGGAGAAGAGGAGCTTGGCCCCAATCTTTTGGATTGACTGTTTTACTGCGCCTTCAAAGACTTTTTTCACCTCACATGACCAAAAAGTATTTTTAATTTCTGGGACTTCAAGAGTGAGTGGAGATTTTAGGCTAACTGCAAGAAGGCTTGTAGGAAAGAGGTGGGGGAAGCACAAGTCCCAAACTGTTCCATGCTCCCTTGTTCCCTTCTAAAATTCTGAGCTGATATTGCAAGGAAATTTTTCTTTGGAGTGTAATGTATACTTGGGGAAGATGGTGTTAAAGGCAAAAACAAACCCCTTTATTTAGCTATGACATTCTTAGGATCATTTAGCTGCTAGATTGGGCTGTGAACTGTTTGAAAAGAGGCAGAAATTGCGAGATAAGATCAACTGCTCACCTGGGGAGACTTTTCTAAGTCTCATATTTGAAGCACATGTTCCAAATGCTAGTCAGGAATGGATAGCATTAAATTCTTACATCTGGCACAGAGCTGCTTGCTTTTATGTTGGTTTCTTTTCTTGTTTTATTGTTTAAAAGGATAATAAAAGCTCACAATAATATCTCATAATCAGTATAGCATATCTCCAGGCACCTTTTGAATGGTGGCTTTGCCAAGAAGAACATACGTCGTGGTTTATTTTGCCTACAGAAATGTTGAGGGTTTGCATCTGGATCCCTTTGGAAATAAATTTATGATTTGTACCAGTGCAAAAAAGAGGAAGAGGAAGATATTCTGCGCTGGCTGAATAGATGGTAATTTATTTTGGCTGGGTGGCAAGCAGAATTAATTATCCAAGCCAACGATACAGCTTTGGCATGGCTTCAGCTGTTGCACGTTGCCATAGATGCTTCAGAGCCAAGGCTGCTGCCATTTTCCTTTGGTTTTGGTATGGTTCTATGGTTAGTTCTGAGTTAACTGGATATGTTGCAAAGAATAAACTCAAAATCCACCTTGAAATGAGCAATGATTTAAACTTGTAGGTTTTTAGTGTGTTCTAAAGCAAATTTTAGCCGTACTTCAGATACTGATCTTCACTGCTTGTTTTTAGGATTGCAGAAAATGGACTAAGAGCAAGGAAAAGACTTGAACAGGGAATGTCAGGTGTCTTCATGAGAGCTTTCTCTTTGGAATTCTTTCCAAATATTTCACTTTGTTTCAACTAACTCCTTTTTAGTTTCACGCCTAATTAAATGCAGTGTTGATGCCCATGGCCTGTTCATTTCATGTGTTTGTTGCTGGCAGATGTGTGTTAGCTGGATCAGTGTCACTGTGCCCTGTTTGTCCACTCCTCCCTGGATACTGGCTGTGGCCACTGTAGGAGACAGGTGCTTCAGCTCAGACTGGTTTTACATTTCTGTTTCTGTGGCTCCTGCTCTACATTTTTTTTCACCAGTTCAAATTCCTTTATAATTTTTGAAAGCATCTGTTTCCTTAGGACACTGAGGGAATCAATATCCATGCATCTTTTGCAAATCCTAGTCAAAATGCTTCCAGGGTATTTTTGTCCCTCCAGTTACATGAAGATCTCTGAGGTTAGACCTTCCTGCAGACAGTCTTTATTCCTCCCCTTAGTCTAACAGGGCTGCTTTTAGCTCTTCCTAAAGAAAAAGTTCTTTTTGAAGATGTCAGCCAGAATTTTATCCCAGGAATTTCTTGATGGTGTTTCCAGGAGGAGGAAAGCCGTGCTCTGATGGTGATATTTGGTTGGGCACACTGACATGTTCTGATACCCTTTCCTGGAGCCAGAACCTGGGCAGTAGTTCCATGACTTGTGCATCCCCTTGTCCTGCTTCTCTTTAGGCCTTTTCACTCTGTGGCCAATCTAAGTGATTCCGTGGCTGGGTTTTTCCAGATTTGCAGTTCCATCAGCTTGAATTTCCTTTGATGTTTGGCTCTAACCACCTAGAATAGTGCACTGCTCATTTTTTCTTAATGCATGAGAAACTTGTCCATGTTACTAAGCTGGTTTTTTTTACTCTTTTCTTATAGATGAACTATCTGGAAACATTCTGGGAATAGGCTGCAGTTCCAAACAGAGTTGTGATTACTAAGCAGTTGGGTTTTTGCCATCAGCAAATGATCATTCACTTACTGATGTGGCGAACCATTTCAAGAGAATTTGTCTTGTTTGTCTCCTGTTACTGTTGGTAATAATCATTTGTCTGATTCAGTCTCTTAACTCCACGCAAATTCTCCCCATCAAATTAAGTTTTTAATCCATGACAATGCTAAATGCAGTCAATTGTTTATGGAATGTTCTATAGCATAGTGATCGAGACAATTTTGATCAATCGGGTGGCTCTAAAGCATACAGATCTAATACTGCATCACTGTATTTCAGAAATAATTACTGTTGCTTTGAAAAGTGCCAGTCTTGGTTAAAGATGTCAGCAAATTTAAGAGGAGGACAGAAAATACCCATTTAAAAATCTTGGTTTAATTTAAAAGTTAATGCTGAAAAGCGTGCAATTGGAATTTTATTTTCCTTCTGTTACACCCACTGATGACTGTCGTGAGAGCAATAGGCCAGACATAGGATTAAAATTGTGCTATTTAAGTAATTTACTAACTACTATTCTGCAGTTCTACTCTTTCTTTAGACTGCTGGCTCGAACTATAGACTTGAGAATTCTTACACCTCTAAGACGTTTTACTAAACAAATATTAATTTAATATTAAGGGTTACAGAATGGAAACTATTGCCTATACAGTACTTACAGTATTAAAAGGACCGAATTTAATATAAAAGGCAATCTTTCATAGAAACACATAAATTGGATCCTTAAAGAAATACTTTCCTTCTAATTCTTTTTCTGTAGACAGTTTCATCAAGCACATTCCCAACAGATAATGGGAATGTCAAGGTGTAAACATGTCTTGAAACCACTCTTTAATTTGCTATGGGAGGTTATTATGGTGACTGTAAATTATGTGACCTCCTCATGCTAAGTAAACCCAAAATGAAACCTAGACAAGCCATTAAGGAAATAAAGCATTGGTTTAATTCTATTGCATTCCAACGTTATGGAAAGACACACCTTGGAATTGGAATTGATTGGAACATTTTAGACTGAATATGTTGACAGTGAAATCTGATTATTTTCTGTAGATTGCTCAGATATATCAACTTATGCTGAGCTGCCAGCGCGATCCCGTGAGGGATGTTTGCATCTCAGCCAGCCTTTCCTAGATCCTGGTCCTGTTTTTCCTCTGGTGTTATGGATCAGAAGCTCATGATTATAAAACCTTTTCTGTGTCTGAACTGTTTTTCTTTTTAGCCAGGACAGCTATGTTTCCCCTTCCACAGTGTGGTCCCCCCAAGATGCCTGGAGAAACACATTTGGTCCACTTGGCCTTTGGTACAGATCTCTGCCAGCGCCTGAAATCCTTGTGTTTTATGAGGAGTAGGTCAGACTTTACAAGGGCTCATGTCAGCCACCCTCCTCTTGTATGTGCATGTGCAGGACTTCCTGAGGTTTCATTCAGCATGAGGGTGTCTCACGTAATGTTTTAGCTGTGATTGTATTTCCTTGTGTGACTTCCTCACCTAAATTCTAATTGTGCCGGATGAAATAAATAAACAAATGTGATCATTTTTAGAACTTTAGGTTGAGATTTTTCAAAACAATGCTGCTCACATTGAAAATATGGCAGGAAAACAACTTGGAGTTGTCTTTTGCATCTTTTTACTACTGTATTGACTACTGCACCAGTTATTTTCCTTAAAATTTGTAATTTATGATCAGTGAAGATTTTTTGAAGTAGAAGCCCCATTTTTATTCCACACCATTTGTCTTCTCAACTTGATCAGTACCAAGCAGACTTCACTCTTGATATTGGAGGAGTTCAAAGTTTAGCCTGTGTGTCTTCTTAAGCATCACATATGGGAAGGAAAATCTTATGTACCTGATAAGTTACTTTTGTTTGAAATATTTTTCAGAGATTTTTTGGGGGGGTGATCATTCACTAGAAAACTTAAAATCATTAATAAAGTCAAAAAAGTCTCTTGCCTTGGGGTTGTTGGGGGTTTGTCTCTAACCAGCAAAAAGGAAACATGCAAGATAGAACTGAGCTTCCTACAATGCCTCCACACTGCTGGTAATATGCTAAAATTACTGGGCAATTTTGATAAGCAGTTATTATAGAAAAAAGGGTGTTTTCAAATGCTTTACTGATCTATGCCTAACCAGGGCCATGCCACAAAGAGATTTTAAAGAGAAATCGAGCAGATCTCATGTCTCTGTGCATTAGGAACTGGTATCAGTTGGCTCAGGAAGAGCAGCCAGGGTCACTTTGTGCTGTTCTGGCTGAAGCCCTGGATGCCTCCTGTGTCACAGTTATGATTTTGGATTTACATCCACAAGTTGGACTTCCTTTTTAATTCTGTGAAACTGTCTGCTGAAAGGAGAAAGTTTGTGTGTGCTGTTTATCTTTCTTATATGTTTAGGAACTAAAGAATGATCTTGGTCTTTCTCATTAAGAAAAAATAAAATTCGCAAAACTACCTCACCTTAGAAGCTCAGCTGTGGAACAGGAAAATTCTTTGAGCTGGTGTTTTTATTTTGCTATTAGCTGCTTTTTAGTAGCCAGGGTATATATTTGACTCAATTTGCTATGACTACCCAAAGTAGAAAGCCCTGAGTAATGCCTTATTTGTAAGGTGTGAGCAACCAAGTCTAGGGTTAAAGAGAGTCCTGAAAAAACCTCAGGTTATGTAAAACCACATGCCAAGTTTCTAAAGTGAAAGGCGTGTGAGAAAACAGGTCATAAATCTCTGTGTCTTCTGCAGAAGAGGAAGTCTCCAGTATTTATTATTTACGCACCATTTTGACGAGCCCATAAGGAAGCTCCTTGTCGGGATAAATGCTGTAACTATAGTGATAACACACTTGGAGCTGCAGCATCCGGCGTGGGGCACAGCCAGGAGAGCATCACAGCATCCTCTTGCTCTGCTTCCACATAGGAAGGGGGAGCATTTGTCTCACGGTAATTTTTTTTTTTTAAATGGGAAAACATGCATAAACCACAGGAAAAAAACCCAAAACAATGGAGGTAAAGAGGGGTTGTTAAAGTACTTCAAGGAAACGTGCACATTTCTTTTCCTTATTTATTCCTTGACAGCAAACAAGAGCAGAGTTTTGGGGTTTTTAAAAAAAAAAACACCAAGCTTTTGGAAAAAAAGTTTTAAAATTTCCAGAGACAGCTTTTCACGAGCATCTATATAAAAGCATGTTGGGGTTATTTTGTATGTGTGCATTTATCTTTATAGCTCTGGCAAGAGCCAAACACTTGAAGGCAGAGGTGAGATCCCCCTGCGCCTCTCTGGACCCACACGTGCTTCCCTGCTCCTCCAAATCCTTGGAGAAGAGCCTTCCAGATGGAGCAACGTGACCCCATGCACCTGCATTCAAAGATGTAAAAAATACAGGTTTGATACATATCTCAGAGGTTTCTGAGTGATCTCAGGATGTTCTGAAGGTTCTCATGAGATCACCTGTTTGATTTTTATTTGTTGCCAGTATCAGCTCTTTCATGGCAACCTGCTGGCTCTGCAGCTCAGCCCCCTGTGCTGGTTGGTTCCGTCAGTCCTCTCTTGTGCTGAGTCTTTGTGGCTGTGGAAATAAATATTGCTCTTCAGGATGATAATAGTCACTGAAGAAAAGCCCATTATTTTGTGACAGACAGGCTGTGTGTCTGCAGAGCTTGTTCAGCACTCAGGAAAGAGGGGCTGAGCTCTCAGCACACCTGGACCTGCTTGTAGGAGTGACATATGGGGAGATGAGATTGAATGGCACTTTTTAAAGTTATAGTTACTGTTCTGAGATACCTTGGCTCTGTGATTTTTCTGTGCTTGACTCTCATTTAGTCTAAAAGTTTTTAATTATCAAGTGAGTTTTTGAGTGACATGTTCTGATACATCATATGACAGTAGTTGATACATTCTGATCAGTTGTAGTTCAGTCTCAAGTAAAAACTTCCATGTATGTTTTCTTTGGTAAAGAAAGGTTGGAAATATCAGTGTGTGATATTAAGGCTTGCTTTATTTTCCCCCAATGGTGTTTATTCCTTTCTTCTCTCTGTAAGAAGTTGGTGTGTTCCCTGGGGACAGCACACTGAACCAGTGCTCTGGAGGCTTGGGGTTTATCCCATGTCTACTCTTGACTGCATTTCTCCTCAGTAACTCACTTTATCTGTCTGTGTTTCTGTTCATCTCATGTATAAAGTGGAAATAACAATATTGTGACTTCCTTGGAAATAAAGTAGGAATTTCTTTCTGAAATTCAATAAGTAAAATCCCTGTTAAGGTGCAGTCCCCATTTTCTCACACTAAATAAGATGTCTTGAGAATTTACTTCTCAACTTGGACAAGATGCCTGTGGAAGTATCAAGTATCTTGTCAAAATAGTAAAAAATGTTGCCTGAAGGGAAGGTATTTTGTAAACTGCGGAGACAAAAAATGACTTTAAAAGTTTTCTCAGAGATGCATGGTTTCTCTTTGCAGGAAGAGAAGAGAGAATTTTTTTCTCTGACCACATTGATGGAAGTAGTTTTCATAATGTAATTTTTGCCAGCAGACACTTCCCCCGCCCCATATTCCCCAATTCTGCATCTCACAGACACCGGTGGCTTTTTCTGAGTAAGCTTTTCCAAAAAACCAAGATGTAGCAAACCCTCGGTACAGAAAGGTTGGTGTCAGAGATTCATTCTCTGCCATCCCAAGTGTGTCTCCATCTCCATCTCTGCTGGCTCCCTCCGGGCAGCACAGTTGCCTGGCCCGTGGCAGGGATGGATGTGGAGGCAGAGGAGCTGCAGTGTGTGAGTAGCAGAGGACGGGAGGGACGGCTCCGGAGGGCGTGCAGCCTGCTGGAGACGGAGGAGAGAGCACTGCAGCTCCCAGGGAAGAGGCAGCATTTCTCAGCATGATTAAGTGCTTCCATGGAGCTGCAGCAGTTACAATAGCACTTACATCTGGTAACTTCACTTTTATAGAATGCTTTTGCCAGATTTCTCAGTATTTCAGTGAACATGTGGATGTTTATATTGGAGAAAGGAGTTTGCTTTAATGTCATCCCTTCCGAGACACACTTGGTAATAAACAACTCCAGATCACACCTTATGTTTTTTATCGGGGGTGAACTCAAAATGTTAAGCTGAATTTCAGACTAGAGCTATTCATCATTTGAGAATACACCTGGGTTTTTGATAAAATATGTGCATCTCAGTGCAGGGTTAGTACGTGAAATTCAGGCACCCCGATTTTATCTAAACACGGGATTAGTGTGGGAAATTCAGGCACCCCCTGTTTGTTATTTTCTCAATTTTAGGTCATGATGTCTTTTGATTTCTGTCACTGAAGTGATTAGAGCTGAATGAATTTTCATGTGTACAGGTTGGGGAATGAGAGGAATTGGTGCCATGTGTTTCCCATTGTGGGAACTTTTATGATATCATCGTCAGAGAACATGCTCAATATGCCTTCCAGACTTGGCCTGCTATTTAGGTTGGGTGATTGCTTTGGGCTGTGTCAGGACAATATTCATATTCCCTTTGGTGCATGAATATTAAAATATTTAAAGCATTTAGTTGAAAAGAGGAAAGATTCCCCCCCAAAAAACCAAAAAAGAGAATCTTTATATTCCTGATGAAAATATCAAATGCAGTTTCTCGTTTAACATCTTGGCCTCATTGTGCCATGGGCACTCTCAGAAGCTCCCTGTTCAATGGAGCACTAATTCTCACCTATCCACCCTGAGGTACTCTCAGTCAGAAAAAACATATTTTTGGTCCCAGTTGCTAGAAATAAAGTCCTCCTTCTGTCAGCATATGGATAACAGCTGTCATTACCACCAGCTCGTTATATTGTCTGCTGTCCCAGTCCTTTATCTGTCCAACTCCAGATACTGATTCAGAAAATCAGAATAAATAATCAAGGCTTGTGGAGCCAAGGCCAAGTGTTTTTTATTTACAACATCTGTTGCCTTTTGGAGGGTTGGCATAGTCAGTCTGAGCCACAGCAGCTTTCTAGGTTTCCTAACTGGGTTGTATGAGAAGCGTCTTTGCAGGTTTTTTGGGGTAACTCTTCATTTTTATTTTCATTAAAAGGTTAAACCACAAAACAACACCACACATCTTCAACAAAGGACTGGGCAAAACGTTTGCAGTGGGTGGAACTGTGCCCATTTTCAGCCTGTGATGCACTGATTGTGTTTAGTTGTGGTGCTGCTGTTCCCCCAGCTCTGGTGGTGCCTGTGCTGGGTCAGGAGACATAAACACCTCAGAGAGAAAGCTGTCCCGTCCTCCTCCTCTTTAGTCTTCGTTTTCCTTTACCAATGTGCATGCTCCCTGCGATTCTCTTTGTCAATCCCTCATGAATTTTCAAAGTGTAGTGTGTTTTGGGTGTGGGGAGGAAAGGAAAGGGGGGGGGAAAGTGCCTGTCTTCCTGTTTCCTCAGATGTTTCCAAACTTTTAACTTTTTTTCTTAATTTCTGCCTCCTGAAACCATGTCAGTTTAGGCTGAGATGTTTTTAATGTTTCGAACTAAGCAGAGCTTTCGTGTCAGTGTTTAAATGCAAGTTCAGCTCAGTCTGGGCTGATCCAGTAATGGGGCTGCTGCCTTGACCAGGTGTTTTGGGGCATCTGGTCTTTGTTGTTTTGAGGTTGTAGTGACCCAGAGCAGCTCAACACAACCATGCACAGCTGTGCTTCCTTAGGTGTGAGCTTGAGATAGATCCCTCATGTGAGTTTTTTAAGGCACCTAAGTTTGTCATCTTCAGATGAGCTGGAAGACGTAGATCTGCTTTGCAGGTCAGACAAATTATCTTCCTTTCAACCAATTAGTTGAATTAGCTAATTAGTGTAATGAATAATATTTTATCTGTCCAGAAACCTTGTATTAGCTTTGTCTTTAAACTGCCACAAAAATTAAATCTTGTTTAGTCAGAATTCACATCAGTTTTGTGTGCTGAAATTCAGAAAAGTACGAAGAGGACTCAAGTGTCTAACTGTTAATTAGAACTGTAGAGCCATTTAGACTCTGACGGTCCAATACCTCTCTAAAGCATAGTTAATTACAGTAATTTTTAAAAAATTAATATTAACTCTCTTCTGTCATGCGAAAACCATAAACTTGAAGGCTGAAAAATGGAATGTGTTTCTTGCAAATGTACGTAGATACAGACATATATTACATATAGGTATATATACCCATATATACATACACAAATATGTATACATATAACTATATATGTATATATATATAACCATAGATATATAGACTTAGCATCCAGTCCCAGCTTCTACAGTGGACTACACAGTGTCCACTCTGTGGTATGGCTGGCTTTGCTACCTGCATTACCAGATGTGAAAAATTATGGACTTGAATTCCCAATGTAGGTGATTTTCTGTGCTATTTAAAAAAAATTAGTGAACTTTGTGAAAATTTATTGGTCTCTAGGTTTACAGCTACACAGGTGCAGGAGAGAAAGGAGAAATGAAAGAAATGAGAAAGCCTCTGTATGCATACAGCTATATGCATGTATTTATCTTCATTTGAAATAATTACTTTCTTGCAGAACAGCCAATGATTTCTTATTTCTGCATGTAAACAAACTTTATTAAAAGTTAGAAAAGATAAAATACATTTTAGATAAAAAGGCGCTTCAAACTCTCAAACCAAATTATTTTTGTTCTACAGAGAACCACCTTTTCTTCACTGCAAGTTTTTGGAGGCTCTGTGAAATAGCTATTCTTGCAGGGCTCCTGCTTGCTTGGGCTTTAATCATGTTAACGAGGAAGCCACATAACATGTATTATATATAGCATGTATTCCATATCTGTCTGTAAACCTACATATTCTACCCGAATCCGTACAGCAGACCTTTGAATAATCAATTTCCTGGCAAAATGCCTCGGTGGGAAGTGGGCACAGCCAGAGCTAAAGTGGCTTCAAAGCAGTGCAGGACCAATAGGCTGAGCCTGCACCCATTTCAGTGCTGCTCAGGGGGAAGGTGAAAGGAAGGAACAGGGAGCTGAAGGTGTTCAAGGAGTCTGCAGAACAAAACCCACCTGCCTGTTCTGAGGTGCCTTTTCAAAGACCATGAGTGCCTCTAAGTGGCAGGAGTAAATAAGAGTGGCAGAGTTAAATCTTCGCGTAGTGCACTCCAAATGGGATTAAACACCAACAAATCCATGCTGAAAGGATCTCTCCCTCTGTAATTTCCTGCATTGGGATTACCACACTCTGGAGGGGAAAAACCAAAATGCAGATGCTGTGTGACCTGAACACGAGGAGATGCTGTGCCTTCCCTGAGGGGTGGAGTTGTCTTCTCTCCACGTTTCAGAACTTCCTCAAAGATACCCATTTTTAGCAAATCTGTGTAAAGAACCACACCTGTGTTTTTCACTGCCCCTAGAGTTGCTATTTATTCTTCAACCACTGAGACTAACTAGAAC
Source organism: Struthidea cinerea (assembly GCA_013397865.1). Classification (NCBI taxonomy): domain Eukaryota; kingdom Metazoa; phylum Chordata; class Aves; order Passeriformes; family Corcoracidae; genus Struthidea; species Struthidea cinerea. Next base: position 695,318 of record VZTI01005123.1, read on the forward strand.
AAAATGTAATAGTAGTTGGAGTTTGTTTCTTAATTAATGTCCATACAGTCCATCTTCTGTAACGTGCAGCTCATGGGGGTGGCTGGCAGTGAAGTCAGGCCCTTGAAACGCTCTGTGGGCTCGGTGGCTGTTCCCTGTGTGTGGCACATCTTTGTACGACAATGGGTTTGGGACAGGGTCCTTCTGCTTGGTTCTTACTGCCCGGTGGAGCTCTTTCCCTCTACCACAGCTCCAAACCTCCACTCGGATACAGATATCTCATTTTGTGATGGGATTGTCTATTTTGTGTGCTGCTGCTGTGATTTCATCCATTAGCCACCAAATCCAATCTTCTCCAACAGTTACAAGCCCGCCCCAAAGGGACAGTTCTCACTGGACAGCACCACAACCACCCAGGAAGAAAGTTCCCATTTTCTGTAGTCTTGCTAGAGATTATTAGCAGGTTTGGGGCCTTTTTCCTACATAATGGCTTTAACTGGGTCTCTTTTTCCTTTAAAAAATAATTATCTTCTAGATATCTATAAAGATGGCAGAAGAATAAAATTTTCCAAATTTAGACTTTTTTTTTTAGCCTTCTTGATAGGAGCGTTCCCCATGCTCTGTCAATGATCATTCCTTTGGTAGTCACATAACTTTCATTTTGCTCTGTAAGTTTTTATTTGAGATTCATGTATAAATGCTAGTGTGAGACAAGTATTTTCTGTTAAATGAGATGGTTTAAATAATCTTTTTCTTCTCAATAACAGAACTGTAATGACAAATCTGATTCTCCCAACCCTAAAAAAATTCTGGAATTTTGTTTTTCATTAATAGCAGCAGTGGAGGAATCCCTCAGGTTTTAAAACTGTACTTAAGATAAAAATGTATTTTGTATGTTCTCAATTAGTATGAAAATGTGCAAATGTCACAGATTGTTAATTACTTGAAGCTAGGAACATGGAAGGAGGACAGGAGGTGCTCTAGTTTTCCTTTGATGTGGAGGTGCTCCAGAGCATGGCAGCTCCCCCATAACTCAGCGCTGAATGAAAGAGGGGGGTGTCTCCCAGGTGATAAATTTGCACTCTGTAGCCTGAAACTTATTGGAAGCTGAATACTGGCCATAGGGTCAGCTTAGGAAAACTCTGCCAGCAAAACAGCTCTCTGGGCCTGGTACCACCAGCATGATATAATTAAATATGTTGTTTGGCCAGCAGATCAGAGTGGGAGGTGGAATTAGGGTATGAGAGCAGTGCTAGCACAGCCAAACAGGCAGGCTGCAAATCAGCCCTGCTCATTGCATTCTTCCTTATTTAAAAGGGGGAGAAAAAAAGGGGGGGTGAAAAAGATTTGTTCATGTTGTCATTACCTCTCGAAAGAAGGTCTCAGAAAGTCTGACACTTAGAGGAGAGGTAGGAGGGCAAGACGGGGTGGAATGGCAAGGCAAGATTGATCCTTGAGAGGCTCAGGGAGTGGGGGGAAACAGGTTACAAATGGTAATAAGGCAAGTTAAGAAAAATGATACCAGATGTGGCTGTAATGCCAACAATCAGCAAAAAAATGTAAACATATATAAAGCTGTAGTAATAAAGCTGTTACAGCTGTAATGTTCAGGATGGAAAGAAAAATGAGGTCTCTCTTTTTAACTTCAGCTCTATCAGGCTCTGGCCTCTCCTGAATCTTGGTTTTCCCCTCATCCGCTCCATCCTGTTAGAGCAGTGATCCATCTTCACGGAAATTTGGTAGAGACCATTTCCAATGTTTTGTATAAAAACAAAATACAACACTGCCAGCGTCTTTTACAATGAACGATTCTATTTATATCAAAGAACACTTTTGAAGTCTTCAGCATATTTCACAACCAATTACATTTCTGGGTGCGTGGAAGCATGTGAAAATGGATCCCATTCAATCACAAAGTGTGAAGGTTCAGATGAGCCCTGTGCGCCCCTGCAGCCACACATCTGTGGCTGTGATCTCCTGGATCACAGTTCCATGAGCTGTGGTGTCCCCTGATGCTGCCACAACAGATGTGAGGCCACCCAGGAGGCCACAGGTCTGCCCAGGAATCTGGTTCCTCTGGATTCGTGGCTCCCATGGTCTACCTGACCAAGAGTTTAAATCTCTTGCCTCCTCTTCCAGATACACAGGACTCTGCCCCAGGAGCAGCACCTTAAAACCTGTTGAGAACTGGGTGACCATTTTAAGGGTGTTGCTGTAACGATGAGAAATAACGACACGAAGCCAGGATCCAGGAGAGAAAAGCTCCGTATTAATTAATTAAATCAACCTTTTATAACATGGATCGCAAAGAGTGTGTTGAATGGCATAAGACAATTGGGTGCTCGGCCATCCACCCCTTGAGGGGATTGGTCAAGCTTTAAGACACTTATTCCAAAATATCAGAAGGCCAGATCCATAACAATCCTGCATAACAAACCCAGGTGCAAGATAAAGAGTTAGTTCACAAAACCCATAGCAGTGTTTTCATAGCTTTCATGAGAAACTCAGAGCTCTCACAGAATGCTGCAGAAAACTGGAAAATCCCTCTGCTAAAGCTTTTCAGCATCCACATAAGGGCACACCTTATTTTCTTATCAATTATAGGAGCTGGGAGATCTTACACTTTTGTTTGGTTTTTATATACAGGTGTATATAACAAGCATAACTTTTCAAAAGGCCACTGAATTTGTGTATTCCTACCCACGCCTGCAGAAAGCTTTGTTTTTCAGGGTTTATGAGCTTAGTGATCCAGTATTTGATAGGTAAGGTTTGTTTTCTATCAATCCCATGATTCTTCCTAGTTTTAATAATGCACTAGCTCTTGGATCATTTATTAATAATGATGAAAAATTTCAGGACTTTCAGTTGTTCCCAGCTTTTCGGGACTCCCTAATAACTGCATCACATCAGCCTCGTGAGTTAGTGCAGTCCTAATGCATCCTGAGTGTGAATGACTAAAAAGTCACGTGGCTGTTTTAAGAGCTGTAAATTTTGCATGTAACCGTGCAAAAAAGTACAACCTTTTATGGTTTGTGGTGTTGAATCACTGAGTTTGTGCCACACTCCTCTCAGTTTATGGGCTCTCGTACATATGATTAAAGGAAATATTTTTTAATAAGCTGTTTCGTAAAACTATACTCTGAGCTTGCAGGGAGTGGGGACATTTTAATAGTGCGTGGAATTTCCAGTCCTGGTTATTACACAGAATTGCTCAGTCCTTTCCTTATTTAGTCAGGCAACTTGTCAGATTGTTATCTGTCAGATGTTGTTCCACACAGCTCGAGCATTTCATTCACGTGTTCTCACAGTCCTTATCATGGCATAAATACTTCCTGTCTTCTTTTGTTCTGATTTTTTGACTGCATCCCCTATTTGCATTCAAGCGGGGAATATCCTCCTGTCCAGGCAAACCCTTAGGATTGTTTCCATCAGGAAGGACTGAGGTTTGGCTCAGCTGGGTGACTGTGCACTGTTAGCATGACTGCAGCAGCATTTCATGCCTGCAGTACATGAGAAGTGTTGCTGTCAAGAGGAGCTGCAGAGAGCAGCAGGGTTGTCTGCTTGCGTGTCTGTGTGTTAGGTATTGCTTTTGAGTGTGACACTTTGATTTGGACCCACATGGTCACGGTTTCTGAGACATACCCTTCTGCTAAGATGACATGAAATCTGAACTTTGTGGCTCCTACAGCTTTATCAATCCATTAGTTCAAGTAGATTTCTTTATTCTGTCTCTTCAGTACTGACTGCATGAAACGTCTTCAATAATTCAAATTTTTGAGTCATGCTTTGGAAAGAGTCGATTGTCGTATTAGTGATTTAAATTTCCTTCCTATTATTGCTTCATGCAAAATAGAATCACCGAGTCTGTCTGGGACATTCCTCGCCCACCTCTGCTCCTGTTTCCAAACTTGAACTATATGGAAGAGGCAGTCTTAAAACAGGAAAATGCTCTTCAGGAGGAACAAAGGCTTTTGCACGTTGCTGCTATGGCCCTAAGAGCACAGCCTACAACCTGTCAGGCACTTCCTACTGTGTGTGAGCATCCATCTTCGAGCAGTGTCCTCTCGGTGCCTCTTTTGCTCCTGTTTGATCCCACACCAAGCCCTGAGTGCCATAATCCTCTGATCAGGCTCTCACCTCCCCTCTGCTCATGTTGCTGCGAGGGGGAAGAGCTGCAGCACTACCTGGAGCTGTGGTGGTTGGTCTTGGAGGGATGCTCTGCTCAAATCCCTTCTGCTGTCAGTGCAGCCTCAGCAGCATCAGCTGCCCTGGAGTGACAGCCTCATGAGTTTGTCTGGAAAACATCAGTTATCTGGAGTTGCAAAACAGTATTTCTGCAGTATGTTGCTGTTTCATAGTCATATAAGGGAGCAACATAGTCATATAAGGGAGAGGAAATAGATGTTGGAGGGAAAAAAAAACTGTTATAGGATTGTAATGAGCCACTTTTCTCAAATGCTTGTATAAAAATATTCTCCAGAAGTGTTCAAGTTGTTCAAGATAAAAGTAATGGCTTCTGGGAGCTCTTTGGTATTGACTTGAAAATAGAAAAACCAAACAAAAAGCTGTCTGCAACCCTGCTGAAACAACACAGCTCTGAGCTGTGGGCAACAAATGGAGTCAGAGAGAGGAAAACTGCTGTTGTCAAGTTAACTTTTACTACTGAGCAATTCGCTGTGATTTTTGTTGATCAGAATTACAGCGACTCAGGAAAAACATTCGAGGGGACAATGTGTTCTCACAGGTACCTCTGCAGTTCCTTGGAATGCTGAAACAGTTGTTCAAGATGCAGGCTTTATTTGCAGAGCAGTCGGCTTTATCATTAGGGCCACCCAGAGAGTGAAGCAATTCCAGTGACTCCCTGGAAGAGCTCGTTTAATCTCGTCTCCAGCCTGTGCCAGGCTGCAGGAGCTGCTCCTGCCCCACCAGGTGCCCAGCCTGCACCACCCTCATCAGCCCTGGGCAGACAGCAGGCTGTCGAGATTCCCATCTCCAAGCCTGCTGAAGGTGCTTTGGTTCCTCCATCACAGGAGAGGAAAGTCTGCGTGGGTAGTTGATTGCAGGCAGGAGCCCCCACCAGCCCTTTGCCCTGAAGATAAGAATGAATAAATAAATGGTGACACTGTGGTCAGGGAGGCAGGTAGGTCAGAAGGGAGGCAAGAAGTCAAGTGTGGGAGTTGGGAAGCTGGTGCAGACTGGGAGGAGGGAAGAAGAAAGCGAGGGAGGTCATTTATTTATTATTTTTTTGAGTTCACCATTCAGTGTGTAATTAAGACAAGCTATAGAGTTTTTCACAGGGAGTTTTAAATATGTATATATCTACATAAAACACCTTAAAAAAGGTCCTCATTCTTTCTTTCTAAAATGTTTTTTTTAGCCCAAAATGATTCTATAAATGATGCTATAATTCCTCTCATGGCCTCTTATTTTCTCTTAAGGAAATACAAATGTTTTTATGAGAGGAATCTTCCACCTGGAGAAAAGAAAGTTTAAAATTTGCATTGCCATCAATAAGAACATAAATATCTGTGTGCTTTTCTTATTTTGGGTATGAAATGGTGACTGCACTGTCTCCTCACAGCAAGTCAATGTCACTCCACGACGGAACGCAAGGCTCAGCTCTGCTGGCAATAAGGGGATTGCCGGAGGTTAAAGTTTGAGCAGTGAGCGACGTTTCCCACACGAGTTGTTCTCCACGCAGGGCAAAAGGCCCAGGTGTGGGTGAGTGTCTGGTTCCAGGTGAGGGCTCAGCCACCCCGGGTACCTGAGGAGAGGGAGGGAGCTGTGCTCATCCCGCCTCTCTCTCCCCCAGGTGTCACTGTTGGTCCACACTGTGGGTCGGAGATGCTCGTTCGGCTCCACCACCTGTGGGGTACCTGTGGCACAGGGATCTGAGGCGTGTCCTGTTAGAGTGTGGTCAGCGTTTGGTGACCGCCACGGAAATACTGCAGGCTGTTTTATTGCACGTGTGAACATGTATTGTACATTTTCTCCTCGATTCGAGGGGTGTTTTCCATCAGTCCCAGAGATGAGCTGTGGACAGAGCTGGTGGGAAGATCAAGGAGCCATAGAGCACGATGTGAGCTGGAGGTGGGACTGTGCCTGGACCACTGTCCCTCTCCTGTCTTCAGCAGGCTGAGTGCTTCCCTGGCTCTTCAGGGATGTGAGGGAAGCAGGACACAAAGGCTTTGTCAGCAGCCCTGTGAGTGTCCCCAGGTCCCCACACTGAGCTGCCACTCCCTGGGGTGGCCCCGTTGTCACCCTGCTCCCAGCCCACCTGGCACTGTGGCTGAGGGGCACAGCTGGGAGCGAAGGGACACAAAGGAGGGAAGGGGAGATGGGGAGTGCCAGCGCCCTTGAGGAGCCCGAGCAGATGCATTCTGCAGCATCCCGAAGCTGGTAGGGTAGGCTACTTGGCTTCTAGTTAACAAAAGCGTAGTGCAAATTAATTTTTTCCTAAATACGGTTTTAATCTGGGAGAGGCCGCTGGTGTCACTGTGCCGGCTGCCCTGGGGAGCGGGGCACGGAGCGGCCGAGGGTCCCGCAGCACTGGTGGGCGTCCCCTTCAAAGGGGGTCTGCTGCCGTAATGAAATGATTACAGAATGCCAGGCTGTTATCCAATTACGCTGACATTTCACCATTCTTGGCCGCTAACTGGATTAGGGCCATTGTAAAAGGATTAGCTGCGCAGCAGAGCCGAGCGGAACGGAGCGAGGCGCCGGCGCTGGGCACGGGCGCTCCCGCCGCGGCCGCAGGGGAAGCAACTCATTGCACACAATAACACCGAGTATTTAAAATCTGTGACACTCTTGTGGAAATCTTGTGCGTCCTTGAGACGGATTTGCCCAATAAATAATTCACCGTAGTGGAAAAGAGAATTTATCTGACTCTTCTCTCTTTGTAATTGCTGCCTATTGCCATCTGCATTGCCACAGGAGCTGATGTCCATTTTCTAGAGCGACAAAATCTCCCAAATATTTCTGTATTTGAAATGTTGGAGCCCATTTTATATATAATAGTTCGTGATGCTATGCCTTCTCTCTGAATTAACTATTTTTCGAAACATTAGACTGATTAATAATCATTTCAGTAAGTTCATTTCAGTAAGTTCACAGCAGGTTCAACATTTCCCAACCCCGCAGCTTTTCACTTGCATTTTCTTTTCCTTTGTTTCTCACTTCTTTCATTCCAATTTGGATTGGTATAAACACTGAGTGATTGTTATTAACCAGTCAGACTGTGCAGATTTCAATTTCCAGCCTTGCACTTCACTCACATTAACCGCACTGTCACTAAATGCAGTTTTAGTTTGATTATTATCGTCTTCCACGCATGATGGGCCTTGGTGTGTTTTCTATGTACAGCATTTCCGAGGCTGCTGAAGAGCTACTTTTCTATTGAAGTACAAGAACTGCATCAACAACAATAAAGAAAAGAGTAGGGAAAGGAAAAAAAAAAAAGGAAATGGGTTTGTCAGAGTTGAGAAAGGAAAACAGTGCATTAAAATTGCTTTGAAACTATTTTGTTCTGCTTGTCTCTCTCCTGCCAAATCATGCTCTCATTGAAGTCAATGGGAACTTTGCCACAGAATTAAATAAGGACATAATGGAACATTGCTAACGTCACTGCCCCGGCTTTCCCCTCCCCTTCCTAAAATGGTTTTCTTCACTTCTTTCATTTCTTTTTTTTTTTTCTTTCAATGAAAGCCGGCATAATAATTATCTGAAGCCATATTTAGTGAGTGTAATTATAGTATCTTTTTTCATGCATGTATTTACTCTAAAACATTAAATCTGATTAATTTTCATTCTGGAAAAGATTTGCCATTCCATAGGCAGTACTAGATGATTTTTTTAAATTACATTAATTGTTTCAGCATCTTATGAAGTAACTATTATACTCTGTGAGGAAAAGAAAGGTTAATAGCTGTGCATGAGGTGGTTTTGGGTGCATTGGAGCTGAGGCTGCCAGCCCAGAGCTTTCCTTCCTAGACCTGTGCTGTCACCGGCTTTAGTTCAACACGGTGTCACTTGGATGTGAAGCCTGGCTGTGGAAAAAAAATCTGATTCGCTTGGATTTCCTTGTTGGAAGTGTTTGGATTTGATTCACTACCAAAAATGGCTTGTAAAGCTGTCTTGTCTGTGGAATTTACACACTTTCAAATATTTCATTCCATATAATTATTTGGCAAATTTCGAAGTAAAAGCGCTTCAGCACTTTCGTTGTTTAACTGAAAAATTTGCTAAAATGGAGCCATTCCTGCTGACATTTTCTAAACGAGACATTTGATCTGTTAGGGAGATCTCAGATCTTTTTCCTTTTGGTATTCCAGTTTCCGCTGTGGACACAGGTTTTGAGCTTAACTAAGCGCAACCTTTTAGTCATTGTAAACGGGGCTACAGTTCAGCAGTTCAAGTCTAGAAATTCACGGAATTTGCTGTGAAAACTACAGCTCTTGCTTTAGCAAGGCGAGTTCCTTCCCTGATCAAAGGCAATCAGCACCGAATGTGTACAGATTTCTTTTTACTGGGTGACTTGCTACGGGATTGAAGCTGTACTTCCTCTTAACTGCTGGAATGGAATAGGCGGAGGAAATAAGACATGCGGAAAGCTTTCTGTTGAAGTTTACCCAGATTCAGCACCTAATTTTCCTTTAAAGTATACAGCTTAAGCTGCTCATTTTTCCACTTCATGCAAAATAACCCTAAAGTAAAGCAGATTTTGGGAAATTCCTCCTCGCAGCGCCAGCCAATGGACAATCACTGTAGCCTTTCCAAGCAGGTTACACTTGACCCTTTGGTAACTTTTTTCCTACCTCTCTCCCTACTTTTCCTCTGCCATCATCTCGTGGTTTTATGGGTCTTGTCTTCCCCATTTCCTAATTATGTCCGTGGAACTTGATCATTATATGAGTAATTGGAGTTCTGATACAGGCTTACAGCATGCATTACAACGTAATACGAAATGTAGACACTTCTGCTCTAAGTGGAAGTGACAGATCAGAGCTTACAAATTGCATTCATTCATTTAAGAACCGCCTGGGACCTCTAAATTGATCACATGTGTTGTATGGATTATGTAATATTAATTAGAGTGGTATCCAATAGTGCAGCTGTGGTCTTTGATGGTTCTATTAAATCTCTCTTTTCAGGGGGTTGTAATTCAGTTCTGCAAGTCTTTTATTTCAAGGGAGGAAAACTTGAAGTATAATTCTTTCTTCACTGAAATTGAGAAGTGTTAGTGTAGGTAGATGTAAATTTAAGACTGAATCAAAGAAACAAGAATATGCATGAAGTCTCAGACTTCCAGGTATTTTTACACCCATCCTCTTTATATCTCTAGAATGAGCACTTTTCATCTCAAAACGGAATATTTTTTTTTGAATTAGAGTTAATACTTTCTTGCCCTGCTACTGTAGTGTTAATTTTTTACATAAGCTGATGATACTTTTGAGTTTCTTGATGTGTGTTGTCAGTTACTACTCTGTATTTATGGTATATATGCATAACATACGGTATTTGTGATGGACAGATGTGGTCATTATTAGTGCAGGATTAAAACAAGGCAAAGGTGGTACGTTGTTTGTCCAAGGCAACATAAAGAAGAAGTTAAATTTTAAAGTGTAAGATCACATCTTCATGATTCCTATGCTCAGTTTTCTCAAGTTCAGCTTTTTGGCAGTATTGACTTGATGTTAAAATATTTTTATGAGGATGTGAACATGCTGGCCATTATTTTGAGCAATATTTTAGCTGCTGCTGGTTTGGGTGCTTGTACTGGGCCATATGTGAGGTTAATGTTTTGAAGTTAATTAGCATTACTCACAAACTTTGCTCTAAAAGTTAATTTCTGCTAAAACTCCCAAGCTGCATTCTAGGGCTGATTTAATTTGCAATATGAGTGGTGCATCTTCTGATTCACACCTTTAGGCTCCAGTCTGTCTAACAAAAATACTGCATAGTCATAATACAGAGAAATTAAAGGACTGTACTAACTTCCTACAAATTATATTAAGAATTTTAAAATGGCATTTGAGCTCTTTAGGATTATGACCCTGACTGGGCGTTGGCGATTCCATCTGCAGTGAGGCTGCAGATGAAAAAAAGTGTGACTTTTTTCCCTTCGTGTGTAACTTCCAGTTGAGAATGACAGCAAACTGCTCCCAGCAGGATGCTCACAGCCCTTCCTGGCTGCTGGAATATTAAGACTTCAGCAGTATTGTCTTATAACATGATGGATTTGTACTGTTTCCCCCAGACAATATGTACAAAACTTGTTATTTAAGGCCTGCATAAATGCTTTTTTTATACTAAAAAGTTTCCTATTCTAGTACATAGGAATAAAAGTCTGTCATTATGGAGCTATTTTGGATTTGATTTGGGTTTTTTTTTTTTCATGTTTCTCAAAACATACATTAATATTCACGTTGGAATTCTGTGCTGCAAGTAGCATATATCCTTTTGGATCCTGTTTTAAAGGAACAGTGGCCCATGTTCTCTTTCCTGTGCTTTTGATTTGTTATTTATTCATGCTTGCTCTGAAGTTTAGAGCAACTTTTTATAAAGCAGTTCTTTCCTTTCCAGTTACTCTCAGTATCTTCCAACCCCGAAGAGCTGTGCTGCCCCAGGCCCACGTGCACATTATATTCCTCCTGTGTGCAGCACGAGTTATTTCTCAAAGCACTGATGCTTTTAAAGCTTGCTAAAGCTTTGCAAAGCAATCCTCAAAGCATCCTGGATCGACCTTACTCCAGTGACATGAAAATAAGATTGTTTTCCTTTTTTCCCCTGTTTGTGTGCTGCTTCAATTCCAGTATGTTTAGTGTAATGAAAAATGGTATTTATTCTTTTCTTTTAAAATTACAAAAAAACACTTTGGCATGATCCACTAGAGTGGGAGAAAGGTAAAATTTTCCACTGGGATCGCTTAATTTGCATCATGGTTAATACTCAGATTTCTTTTTAGATGAAAATATAAAAAATCCATGTGTATACACCTGCCTTTTAATAAGGATTTTTGTTGAGAAAACTGGATTGATCCACTGATCCACGTAATTATATTGTCAATCTTTGTAGTTGATAGACAATTAATTTTGTTTTAATCTTTTGCCAAATGCAAAAGATTATCCTTCTGTTTAAAGGAGCTCCTTGAGTATGTGTGATTTGCATCATCTGCTGAATTAAATTTTAGCTATATCACAAAACATAATTAGAAGCACAATGAGCTCTTACTATCCTTTAGTCTTCATGTTCTTCTGAATTTATTTTGACTTAGTTGTGTTTTAAATATGAACAGATACCACCTTTGACTTCTTAGAAAGTAACTTTTTAAAAAACACCCCCTTTGAAAATGCTTAAGAAAACCCACTTAAATGTCTACTACAGTGTTTTTGCCAATAGAAAATACCAGTTCTGCATGGAAACACAAAGTATTGCCTCATGCTTATTCAAGGGAGCAGCGTTTCCAGGAGTGCTTTCGTTCAAACATGTACTTGATGGATTTTATTTATTGAGGCCACTGCAGCTCTCTGCTCCTCCAGCCATCAGGAAGTCTGAATTCCCTTTATGTCCAGGACTCTACAAGGAAGAGGTGGTCATCCCTAGCGGATATTGATGCAGAATTTCAACACTTAGCTATCAGTTAATTTCCTCTGTACTTGTGGATAATTTTTCCATCTCCGTGAGGAACTTCCATTTCCATGACAAATCAGCCTTTTTAAAATTTTAATTTAAAAACCTATTAAATAGACAAGCTGGACAGCAGCATTTTGCACCTATTGTTATGCTGTGTGATCGACCTTGAAATGTGTAGAAAAGACTTTTTAGGATTTAGTGAGCAGGTCCTATCTAATGTGCTACTCAACCTCACAGGTCCCCAGCTAACATCACATTTATCATTGCAGAATTACCTGTTGTTTTCCTGTAACTTTTTCTTCAACTTATACTTGTCTAAAATGAGTATATTTGTGTGCATTTGAAATCCTAGTTCGTTTGGGGTTTCTTTCTCTTTTTCTTCTTTAAATTAGTAATGAAGTAATTTCCCAGCCATCTCTTCTCTATATTTCAACGTAAGGGCCTCCTCTGAGGCTGCCCACCCTCAGCCAGGGGTATGGAGAAGGTTTAAATCATGGTCTAAAACAGCTCTCACTCCATTGCTGCAGGTCCTGAAGCAGCTTTGCCATAAAATCTGGTGGATCTGTACAAGTTTTAATCATCTGGCTTAATAGGGTGCCTCCTGTATTGAATACCCTGCATGGCTGCATGTTTGAATCACACTGTGCTGCTGGAAAATCCACCCCCAGTGAGATCTCCCTGGAAGTTACAGAGTGGTAGAAGGACATGAAGTTAAAGGGCAATTTAGCAATATCCTGTTCGTACGGAATCAGAACTTTTTTGAGCAGTAAAGACTTTTAACTTGATAGGCTGAAATCAAAGAAATTAATCAAATAACCTTTTATTACTGAAAATTTTACTTAATACTTTCTGTTGTCTTAGCAGTTTCATTTTCATAAAACTTTTTCTTTCTTCCTAATAACTGAATTTAGTCATTCCGTGATTTTTTTTCTACATGAGGGACTTTAGGGCTATATTTGGAGGAGGAAGTATTTTGATTGTGAGGTGTCAATGGTATTTCCAGTCTATTTACCTGGTTTGTAGAGATTTTCCTTCAAAATACAGGCTTTTGAAGCATCTGAAACGTCTGAAGTGTTTGAAGATCCCAGAAGCTTCTACGTACTTAAGAGACACATCTTTATTTTGATTAAACTAACATAGAAAACTTGTTAGATTTGATCAAGAGTGATAGATTTGATCAAGACAAAGACTTCTTTGAGACATTAGTTTGTATTTTTATACCAAGAGGTTTAATTTAGAAAAATTTTAAACTTTGTGCATATTGAGAATAACGTTTCAGCATCCAGCATAGATTAAATACCATGATTTTAGTGCTTAACCTATAAAACATTTTTAAAGAATGGCTTAAACTATTAAGTAGTTTATTGTGTCCTTTCCTAAAGGCAGCAGAGAGGAAATGAACCAAAAGAAATGCTATTATTCATGACAAATAGGCAAAGCAACACCAGTAAATAACTAGACCACTGGTAGTTAATGAGCAAGCCACAGTGGATTTTAAGATGATAAACCAGATTATTATGCTCATATTTATTTGATTTTGTCACTGTAACAATTTGAGGCTTGAACACAGGAGCTCACGGGCTGCAGCTCATGTTTTACTGTGTGTAATGATACCAATTGTTTTGCTGTCCCTTGTTGAGGGTCAATTCAAATGTTTCCAAGTTTACCAACCCTTCCCTGTACCTCTAGCTAAATGTCTGATGCTGACATTATTTATTTCCTCTCTATTTTATTTTGACTCTTTTGTTAAGCATCCTGGAAATGCAGTGCAGGTGATTCAGGTGTAGCCCCTGCTGAATATCGAGGTAGTTGCATTACAGTAATAAAACCATTTTTTGTGACTTTTGTAAGCCAGTTTTGTTATGAGGCAAATCTCATATCTTCAGCCTTTTTCTGTGGCCAGTCTCTTGGTTTCCTGTAGCTCGGATGCAGTGTTTGCACCAGTCACTGGGACAGACAGTGCTCTATCCACAGCTTTCTTCTGATGCTGTGTCTAAACTCCCTGCGTGCACTTGTCTTTCTCAGGTTGATAAATACTCACGTGAGTAGTGAAAAAAGCGACAATGAAAAATCGTGCTCATTTCCAATGTTGTTTCTTCTTCTTGGCTCTCTGACTGAATTTCTGATTTTCTTTGCCATGCTCCTCCTGGCACCTGTTATCATTCTCTGCCTTTCCATGTCTCTGAAATGCCTCAGCCCAAAGTTGCTCCAAGCTGAGCTGGATTCCATTCCTGACAAATCCTATCCCTTCCAAATAGTACTAAGGTCTATTTACCTGATGATTTCTTAGTATCCAGGCAGCTAAAAATATCTGAGATACATTAAATTTAGTACTTCCAGTATCTTCTGCTTGAGCAGACTCCTCGATTAGGTAGCACTGTGTAAATTATTTATTCATTCAGATACTGTACATGAAAACTGAATAGACCATGTCAGCTTGCAGCAGAATGGGTCATTCGTGTAGCTACTAAATAATACAATTATTTTATAATTTGATTATAAACTCAACTTTCTGTTAAATGTATCAGTCATCTATAATCACGTTAATCTTTCAGCTCTGTGAAAAAACATCTCTGTAAACTGGGGGACATTCGCTTTACAAGGCTGATACCTGACCAGTGAAGCACAGCTGCCTCGGATGAGGTCCAGCAGTTTCTTGTGTACAGTTGTGTCACAAACGCCAATAAACCCTGTGGTACAGGGCCTTCGCAGTCACCAGAGTTACTCAGGCAGTTGGAACTCCTTCAGAATTCAACTTCAGGAGAATCTTCCAGGCAAGTTCTTCCTTTTAAGCCAAGTGGCTGGGCACTAATGCAGGGAGCGTCACATCAGACAGTCCTTTGGCAGACCAAGCCCTAAATCACTTGTCCCACTGCCCAGGGCAGGTGTCCCACTCTGAAGGGACCTGCAGTCCTCCCGCTACATCCTGAGGGAATATTCCAATATAGTTTAGTGGTTTCTCAACAAGCCACACTTGCTAAAGGCATGTCCCAGTCAAACAAGCAAGAAAAAAACCTGAAATGTTTATTTATCAGCAGAAGTGGAGACACACCCAACTTTTTTCCTACATGTTCTTGTGTCGCCTAAAAGTACTTAAAATTATAGAAATGCTGAACCTGGCCTGCAATAATGGATGCTTTTGCTCTTTTCACCTTTAACATTAGTTGAGTGAAAGGGAGTGATAGCGCTGAAGAATTGTGTAGCACTTGCAAAATGGTGTTTTGTGTCCCTTTCTACCCTTTACAATGTTGCTAAATATTAGGAAAATTCTGAAGCTGTGGATGTTGGAATGCAGACTGTTTATTGGAACCCAATGGAAATATATGTTCCCCCTTAACTGTAGCTGAGCTGTGTTTTTTAATAATTAAATTAACAAATATCACTTACTAACTCGGCTCCTAGTTACAGTATTTATGCTAAATAATAGAAGTAGTACTTATGTTATACTAAATGGAAATCTTCATCTTGAAATCTGTTGTCTTTTGTAAGCCAGAATGTCCCTGTTTGGGTAAGTAAAATGACTCTTGCAGACTCTTCTGGCAGGCTGAAATCCAGGCTTCCTGGGTTTTTGAAAACTTAGACTGAAAGTGAATTCTCCAAATCCTTCCTTCCTTTTTAAAACCCAAGGACAGCCTTACAATACAGGACTGCTGAAGCGTTTGAGCCTTCACTCGAATCTACGCTTTAGCTTTAAACGTCATGAATTAAAGTAATTAAGATTAATAGAATTAAGTTCTGAGCAAGACAAGGCGTGCAGGCTCTGAACTCTTGCTTGTATCTTTCATTGTACTGTGTAAGGGATATTAAGAGTACTGACTGCATTCCCATGAAGTAAATGTGTGTAGTTATACTAGCTACTATTTTTTGCTTCTTTTTGAGGGATTTTCTGAGCAGCACAAACTGTTTTAGATAACGGAAATTACTGTGAAGGGCAGGATGTTAATAGGTGTATTAAAACGGAAAGAATTGCTTTTGCAAACTGATTATTTTGCAGGATAGTTTTTATATCTTTAAAAATACATATTTTTCTCTTGTGCAAACTGCCAAATGCCTCTTAACATGAGCTTTTCGTAGTGTCAAGGAGGAATTTGGGCAGGTAGAAGGTCTATTCATTGCTTGTTAGCCAAAATGTATCCCTCGCCACGCATGGAAAAGTACAGGTTGAGACAAATTAAATTTCTACAAAACATCAAGAGTGGAGAGGTGACAGAAAAGTGGGGTGGCATTAAACAGAAGTTTTAGTTCTTAACGGAGGAGTTGTTTATGGAACACTGTGTTAGCCGTGGGTCTGCGTGTTGCTGCAGTGTGGTTTATGTGGTTGTTGCTGCTCTGGGAGGGCACTTGTGTGAATTGTAACATGTGTGACCTTAGGAGGCCCAGTGCTGTCAAGAGAATAAAAACAGTCGCTAGCACATCTTCTGGCTCCTGGAGGATTCAACAATCCACTGGGTTTTTGAAAATATGGCTCCTTTCAAGTGGGAAAATGAGCAGAAGATAATTACAATCCTTTTTTTTTCCCCCAAGGGAGCGCACACAGCAGTTTTTGTGTTTGTAAGAGCAACAGATTAAGATTTTCTGAGGAGTTTGAGAGTGTTTTCACAGAGGCATTATGGAAAGCATGTTCTGCCATGTGAGATTTATAATAACCCCCTAAGTGTTTGGTACAATTCGGGCCTGCTGGGTTTCAGCAGCAAACCCTATCTATGGCAGTGACAGGAGGGGGTTATGTTATCGTGTCCGGAAGGCAGGGGTGACACTCAGTGTGTGGAACTGGCTGAAGAGCTGTTGGGCTCAGAACATCCACAGATTGCAAATATCCATCGTGTCTCCCAGGCAGCCCTGCCCACTGTGGGGTTCAGAGTGCCCACGGAGCTGCTGCTCCTCTCTCAAACTGAGAGTAGATATGGAGCTTCACTGAGCTCGGAAAGCAGGGCCCCCTTTTTATGGCAACTTAACATTCATGCTGATTTGAACTCTGAGAAAACAGCTTTTTGTTCCCGAGTGGAGCTGCAGTTTTTGCAAAATCTACCCCATTACACGAGGTACTAAAGGAAAGGAATTAAGAGAAGTAGTAAAGTCATGATGACTGAAGAAATTGTTGGGCTCTATACTTGCTTTCCTTTCATCTTCAGGCTATTACAAAGTCAATTTAAATGGAAAAGTGAGCACGTAGCAACTGTTGTGTGTGTTGAGAGGAAATTGTGTGCTTTCCAACTGATGGTGCTTTCAGGAGCGGGGTGAATCTGTCCCTTTGTGTTTGCAGCGAGCACTGTGGGAGTGCCGTGTCCTTGGCCAAGGAACAGCCATGGATTTGTACTTTTGTGTGTTGGTGTTACCTCATGCTGCCTCCATTCCCTCCCATCCAGGGCACAGGGATATTACAGGGAGGGAGGTTCTTTCAGGGCTCAGGTGGGTGTTTGAAATAAACTACTTTTCCAGTGCACTCCTTAAATTACATAGGGACTTGAGATTTCCTATCCTGTTGTCATACTTTCCTGTAGTGCTGATTCACCAGAAAAAAACCACTTTGTTATAACACAAAAGGGGTGTCGAATGAATTTAATATATGGAGGTGATGTTTTGCCTGGTATTTCTGTTTTGTGCGAACAGCTCAGAGCAAGATCTCTTCCTGGCGTGGCAGATTAGGCTGTGTTAGTAGCCGTATGTACTGATTTGAACTCCTGAGCTGAGATGTTTCAAAGTAGGCAATAGTTTTTAATTACTGCAAGGGGGAGAAAACATTTGAGAAAATCAGTGTTGGATCTTGGGGAACCAAGACTCCAGTGGACTTTTCCTAGATCTGTCAGTGCTTTGGTTTGCTATCACTGGGAATTCAGTGTCAGCATCCATGATGCGTGAAAAATAATACCCATGAATGTTGTTAAGTTTATTTTAATGTTACTACAATATTTAAATTCCATAAATTAGTTGTGCCTGGAAAGCCAAAGTATTATAATTATGGTATTTTGATTTTGCATGTCTGTACACTGAAGAAATCCCTATTAGCAGGCACAGTCTCACAGTAAATATAACTGGAGGGCTGCAGGGAAAGTGGATGTGCAGTAGCAGGAGTGCCAATGTAATTATATTTTGTTCTTCTGTGTGGTTACTCCCAGGGGAGAAGGAAGTTGGTAATTAAAGTGATTAGGTACCAATACTGCTGTGGTATTAGCTGGCACACAGGCAGCGCTCAGAGCTGTGTCACTATAGCAGAGCTTTGTATATGATTTAGTCAAGGTAGAAGTATTTCGAGTAATTAAGGGGAATAAGAGCTTAGCTGTTTAGGGGTAATAATGACTACAGAAGTAGCAATAGTAACGGTGTTTTGAAACACCTGGCGACAATCTGGCCCTCTGTATTTCTGCAAGGGTATAGTGAGAGCTCCTGGTAGTTTCTGAAGCAACTGTATTATTTCTCTAACTGGCAGATCTTACGCAATCAAGCACCTTATGCTTAACCTCTGGTTGTATTTCCCCTTATTTTTCCCTGACCTTGAGTAAATGATTGTCATTTTATGTTCCAGCCAAAGTCCTTGAAATGTTCCTCTCCAGAAAGGGACTCAATATCGCTGTGCTGTTCCCTGAAGATTGCTGGGTACTGCGAGGGTGGAAACCATTTGCTATTACTTAATGAAAAAATGTCCTCCATAAATCACCTCTTCAAGTGGAGCTCACAGTGAAACAGCATGAGTCTTTAGCACTGCCAGCACTCTAATAGACTTATATATCCTGGGTACTCATTATTTGCTGGTTGTTAATTATAGAGTGTGTTTAAGACAGGAAATCTGGTGTGCTTCTTAAGGAAAAGCAGCATGCCCCATCCTACAGATGAGAGGGGGAGAGAGTAGGCAAAGGAGGGGAAGGAAACGTCTTTTAGTTTCATTTAAAGGAATGGACTATGCACTTCACCTACAGTGAAACACATCTAGTGTTTTAATACATGTAATAGTCTGGGTATTTTTACTTTTTACCCCTGAATACTGAGGCTAAAGGATTTTAAGACTTCTAGAAAGGTTTTTGCTGAGGCAATTTGGGTGCATCTTTGCACCCAGAGTTTGTTTGCCATTATGGTAAAAATAAACTTCTTTGGGTAGATGTGCGAAGGATGTCCCTAGGGGGGAAAACTGGAGCTTTAAAATCTTTATGCAGCTCCCTGCTTATTAGCTCAGTTAATCTAATTAAGTGGTTTACTACTCTGACTTCACACAGGCATGAATCAGAAGCAATTCATCTCTGAAGTCAGTTGTGTGCAATCATTATCCTGGTGGTGGGGAGATGAGGGCTAAATCCAGTGCCTGTGAGATCACCTCTGCTCCCTGCTCCAGGAGATCACATTCACATGTATGTCACCGGGTAAAGTGTATAAATAACTTTACAGCAAGGATTGACAACTCCAGTTTTCCTTCCTTCAGGCAATTCTTTTACCGGCTGCTTTCTATTTCTGACTTTCTGGAAGGTTTCATTTTCTTCCTGCCGATGGCACAACTTCAACAGGGAGGCCAAAGGGCTCTGCCTGCAGAGCCACTTTCTGCTCCTGGAGACTCCCTGCTCTGTCAGGGAGTGGCAGGTTTTGAACCCACTCCAGCAGGAGACAATGTCTGATGCTCATTGCCTGCTTTCCAAGCTGCCCTACAGAAGGAAGGTCCTTCTCCTTTGGCTGAAAGGCTCCTGTTTGAGAGGGAAGACATGGAGGGTAAATGGAAAAGACAGGAAAGGTGGTGCTCACCTGGTCTTTGTAGCCAGGCTTTGTCATTCAGCTCTTTATATTTGTTACCAATAACAATAAAAAGCCACGGGTTAGTTATAAGTAAGCTCACACATGATCTTGGAAAGAGTGAAATGCTAGATATGGGGGAATGGAAAACTTGCTGCTCTGTTGGAGATGTTCTGTGTGAAGCTGTCACACCCATGGGAGCAAAGAAAATAATTGGAACAACAGAGGTTTCTCTTGATTTCTTGCTGGCTAATGATCCTCATTTGTCAAAATGTAGGAGGGAGAGACAGCATTCCTTTCCTCATGAAAAATCTTTTTGTGTCTTAATTTCTGATAGCGTATACACACGTTGTCCATTAAGTCTCAAAATTTTCTTCTGTACGTTTCTGGCTCCTCTCAGATATTGTTGCACGTGGAAGGTGCTTAAAGCCCAGCTCTGTTCTGCTGGAATGGTCTGCATCCTGTCCAACCCATGTGCTGTGCCTTGGAGCAGAAAGGAGCTGACATAAAACTGACGACAGGCTGTCTCTGTGGCAGATTCTTGTCCTCCTGCAAGATGTGGGCTGTACAGAGCCCAATGGTTGTGTCAGACCAGGAAATCTGCAGAAGTATGGCTTATAACCGGAGTGCTAATTAACATAGGGAGTTCTTTCACACAGCGGTTTTATTGTACTACAGGCTTTAATAAGGCTAATTACGTGCAATTGATATCAATAACCTGTCAGGCTTGAAGACCAACAGTATTAGAGAACCTGTAGTAGGAGCTATTATTTCCTTAAGAATGCTTGGCACCTTTGAAAACATCCTTTTTTTGAGATAATAGATGTCACGTAGCCATTATGTCATTTTTATTGATGTTTAAATGTATATTTATATTTATAGCATAAAAACTTTATAATTTTGCAGGAGGTGAGTGACTTCCCAAAGTGTTTTTAGTAGGGGCCCTGGCACAGCTGGAGATTAAGACTTATCTCCAGCAGCAGTGGTGGAAGAAAATCTTTTCAAAATACTAAGAACCTACCTTCAAAAAAAAAAAAAAAAAAGGGCCAGAAACCCACCACCCCAAATAAACTGGTGTGATACGCCAGGATTTCTGGGTCTGGTTCGGGTGACCCTGTAAAAGAGAGACATGGACTTAACTGGAGAGAGTCCAGCAAAGGGCCACAAAGAGGAGGAACTGCAGATCTGACTTTAGAGGAGAAGCTGAGAGCTGGGACTGGTCATCCTGGAGGACAGCAGGCTCTGAGGGAGGTTTTATCACTGTGTGTGAACACCCCAGGTGGGTAATGATGAGGGGCTCAGGCTCCTCTCAGTGGTGCCCAGTGCAGTGAGCACAAACTGAAGTACAGGAAATTAAGCAATTTGGAAATGGAGTAACCTGTTCTAGTTGGCCCTGTTTTGAGAAGGGAGATGATCTACCTGATCTCCAGAGGTTCCTTCCAAACTCTCCTGTGACTGAAATGGCTCTATGTGGTGTTTGTCTATCCAGCTCTGAGATACCAGTGCAAAGTTACTTGGTAGTATTGTTATTCTCTCTTTACACCTGTTTGTTTTTTCACCTTTCAGTGCTGATTTTAGACTGAAAAATGTCAAGGTCATGTTCTGACCTAAGACTCTAGCACCATGCTGCTAATCAGAGGTCATTCATACCTCCTGCTCCGTAGCTGCTTTTTCTAAAGAGCCCTCCTCTAAATATTTTTATTCCTTTATAGCCCTGATGAAGAGAGGGAAGCTTGGCCTGACAGTTCAAGAATGGCTGTTCTGTATTCAGACACGCACCAGCTGTATAACTGCTGCTGATTGCCTAAGATTTCTGTAAAAAAAAAAAAATCCCAATTTTGTAGCAATTTTCTATGACCTTTGCTTACTCTTCACCTCGGTGTTGGTTTCCAGATGCCTGGACTCAGGTCTAGTGGTTGAGCTGGAATGTGTCTGTGGCCTCAACCAGCACCATTACCTTACCCTGTGTAAATGAGCGGGGTGTTGGCTCATTTCAGTGTGCAGAGCTTACCTGAGGCAGCTGGGCTGTTCCAGTGGGGGCCCTGATCTCTGATGGACTGCGAGGGCGAGCAGTGACTGCTGCTGCTGCTGGAAGAACAAACCTCGCCCTGTGTCCACCCACCACAACGCAATCACTGCAGGAAAGCCTCTGCCGCCCTGTCTCATAACCAGATGCGGTGCTCCTGGCGAATTCACGGAGGTCAGAACTGTCAGAAAGCGAGTTGGAAGCTTTGACAAAGCACAGAGGAAGGGTTCCTAATGCTGAAGTTGGTGCTAGGCTCTGCTGGCTTTGCTGTTTGTTAGTACCCATGCAGTTGTGTGTAGGTGCTAACAAGCTAGAAGCAGAGAAATTCTTCAGCCTTTCCTCAATATTCTGTGAGCAGACTGTCTTTCCCATGCAAACTACTTTAAACAAGGTCACAGTTTCATAAACTTCTTGCACCTGCAGGCTGTTTTGCAAGATTGTTATGGCTTTGACTTTGAAAATATTTTGGAATAGGTATCTTAGGACTTGGCCAATGCTCTCAAGGGGTGGATGGCCGAGGAACCAATTACCTATTGCCACTCAACACACTTTTTGCGATCTATCCTATATAGTGGTCAGAAAATTATTAAAGCTTAAGCTTCGGCTTCCACTGTTCACAAGCCTGGACTCTGTGGCGTTTTCTTTATGCGCCTCGGACGTAACAGCGACAGTTGTGAGGTTTGTGTGAGTTACTCAGCCCTTTGCCTTTGCCGTGATCTCTCATGGGGTGAAAGGCAGTGCTCTGAACAAGCATCCCTGTGGTCCTGTGGGACCTGCTGTGCTGTGGGGGCTGTCAAACCTGCCAGCTCCAGCTGCGACCTCAGCACATGAGTTACTGCCCGAGGTGGTGACAGCCCTGCGAGGTGCTGGAGTGGCCGGGGCTGGCAGGGTCAGGGTTCACCCCGCTTTGGAAAGCTGTGCCTGATAGTTGGCAATCCATAATAGTCTCCTAAAGGGATCCTCCTGGCAGTGCTTGTGGAGGGGCTGTTATTTGCAGCCTGAGTTCCTGAAGGCATGCTGGAGATAAGGAGACTGCAATAATCAGGTGGCACAGGGAGCAACAAGGAATAAACTCTTCTCTCCAGTGCATGCAGAATTTGGAAAGGTCAGGCCAAGCTGGGACTTGAAAGTATGCTGCAGGGAGAGAAGATGGAGCAGAGCCTTGTGGCCTGCAAACCCTGCTGGAGGAAAATCTGGTGGTTTGCACTGACTGTGGCTCTGCTCTCTTCCCATCCGACCAACCAGAGCCTGCTTACCATCCCACAGCAGGGTCTTACTAAGTTGAAGGGTTTAGATGAAAATTACTTCATTTTCAGCTTATTTCTTGTAGACAAAAATGGCATCTCTGTAAGGGTTTACATAGGTAACATAATCCATCTTCTTCCATTTTTTTCTCAATAAAAAAAATTTAAAAAGGTATCTTGAAATGTTTTGGATCCAGGCAGTGAAGTAGTTTGCTATCACCACAAGGAGGCTGAGGATCCTTCTGCTTTCTCATGTGCTTTGTATTGTCACAGCCTTTGGAGATTATCCAGAGCAGAGAGAGGCTGGTACGGCTGATGTGGCATATACTAATTCTCGGCAAAAAACAAATATTCGTCAAGTTCCGACAAACTCACAACAAAGAAATAAGAAATGTGCATTTTCTAACTGAAAACACACTGAACAGCTAAAGTCCAGCAGGCTTGAGATGTGAGTCTCCTTTCAAATTTTCCTCAGAACAAAAATATATGAAAAATACCTTTATTCTGTTTCTCAGTGAAGCAGAGATTAGGAAAAAAAAAAAGCCCTATCTTTCTTTTTCCATGAACTCCTCCTGAACATACTTGAAGCAATGGAAAAATTAGTAGGCATATGATAAATGGCCCACGAGCGGCAGATGCAGTAATCTGTGTGCTTTTCTAAAATAACTGTCTTAAGGGGAACTTTTATGTCGTTATTTCTTAGCCACTCAGGTTATCAGAATGGCTTTGCAGAGCAGCATATATCATGCTTTTATTTTAATTAAACATATCTCAAAGAAGAGCTTGTAAAAACGTAGCCAGAGGTATTTTATAGGATTTGAACCTGAGGTCATTTTGTTCTATTCATCTCATTTGCATTCAGGAGCTTCTCCACGTTCTCTGTGAGCAGAAGGGTTGTGGGGCACAGGATGGGTAAAGATCATGGTTTGTGCGAGGGGGCTCTTTCTACATCAGTAGACTTCTTTGTAATGTAGCTGCTATATAACACTTACCTTTTACAAGGGAAGCGTGGCCATTTATTGTAGGGATTTTACCCTTTCATTTTCCAAAGCAGGTTAATGTATTTTCTCAAACATCTTTGTCCTACAAGCTGTGTCTCTATTTTCCTTAGTGACAGCCCCAGTCAGCCTTCTCCAACACTAAAGAGTGCAGTTTTGATTATGCTGAAACCTTAATATTTCTAGAATCATCTTTTAACAATGTTTTCTGGTTTATTCCTTGGCAGCAAAGAGGCAGATGAGCAAAGCGCCCAGTTCCTAAGAATTATTTGGGAGACAGAGCTGAGTGCAGTAGTTTCAGTACAGGGTAATATTGAAGTAGATTGGCTCAATGGAGCTTTAGTGGAAGGAACATTCATAAAGGGATATGTGAGAGAGTGTATTAAATGGACTTGTGTCAGGATTCATTTGTTATATTTACTAGGGATTTGCCTGCTTACTACACAAGTACCCTTTATTACTGTATTGAATTTAGGCATCATCCACTCCTTGGGAAGATAACTTTTTTCCCTTTGTGTGTGCTGCAATTTACTTTTTATTCTCTTCCATCTGCTGTCAAACCCACAACTGATGTACTTTTTTATCAGTGTTGTGGTACTGCAGATCAAGAAGGTATTTCAGTGCAGTGGTTTCTTGCACTAATGACGCATGGGCAAGGACCTTGCTCATCAGGTGGAAAATGCAAAGCCGTTTATTGCACAGTCAGAATTCCCTAAATCCCAGCACCCAACAGGATAGAACATCATATAAACAGGAAAGATGTTCACCACAGTGTCCCCCAATCACCTGGGGCATTGCACAGATTTTACCTAGTATGGCAATAGGCAAACAATGCCCCATAAGGCCACAAACTACAATGAACACTTCTCATAGGCCCAGTCTGTCCATAAACACACAATCCTCTCCCAGTCCATCCCCGGTGACCTGGATGCACTCCCAGGGTCACCTCCAGGCCAGGACAGAGGCCCTCTCTCTGATCCTCAGGGCCCATCTCTCTTCCAGCACACAGTGCACCCCAACAGTTTCTGTGTGGTGTACTGGCAGTTTGGCTGCCTGCCTTGGGGAAATCCGGGTGATGTTTTACAGTAGGATTGGTGGCTGATGTTTGTGACGTGAATTTGTTAGGATAGGAACTTGTTGGTTGTGTGATCTTTGATGGGGTAACTTCATACAGACCTTGTATTAGCTTTTAAAACATTTTTTGTGAAAGACACCACGGGATTAATGCTGGGGTGTGAGCTGTCTGCTTTCCACGAGACATTTCTGCATTCACTTAAATACAGAGAAGAGATTCTTTCTTCAAGCTACAGCACTGTGCAACCACTGGTGAACTTCACAGGGCTTTGTATGATGATGATGAGGCCTGGGAGATCAACCACTATGGAGAAGAAGCCTCCTTCAGGCAAATATATTTTATTTTATTTCTAAGCTTGAAAGTTAAAAAATGCATATTCATTTCAAAAGCATTTTGGGTGTAGCTCTACAGTGTATAAGACAAACAGATATATATTTTTGTCCCACTACAACCACAGATATCCTTCTAATCCATATTATTTTAGTTGCTTAGTATTATAAAATGTTAAAGAAATCTTAAAAACCTGAATGTTTCTTATGCATGAAACCTGATCACAGCGTGTATGGTTCAGGAATCTAAATTCTGGATAACCCAGTGGTTCTGGTATATTAGAGTTGAATTTTTTCGTGGATGGAGTTGTATTTATTCTGAAATCTTAAAATGATGTGGTATGATTACTCTTGATTTAAAAATACTCTCCAGTGATAGAAAGATAGTGTTCTAGAACCGACTGGACATGGCACTTAGTGCCATGATCTGGTGATCTGTCAAAGCTTGGACTTGATGATTTCTGAGGTCTTTTCCAACCTTAATGATTCTGTGATTCTGAATTTGCATATTCATAGCAAGTGTAGGCTTAGGCCTGCAATGTTAGCAATGAACTGTTAGTTTTTCTAAATAATGGTTACCTCTTCATGAAATATAGCTGTTCCCTGTTTATATGTTGTAATGTTATAGCTGTATTTTAGAGCTTCTGCAACTAATTAATCAAATGGGGTCTGTGATAGCATTTGAAATATATCAAGCTTATATGTGCAACCTAGTAGTTAATAGGATGTTTATGTGTGATCACACAGGCATATATGTTACAGGGGAAGATGTGGGAGCCAGTGTTACCGAGCTGATCCAATCCTGACCTGAATTTTAATCATCTTGTCACCACCTAATAATGCTGGAACATACCATGGAGGTCTCCTGTTACTGTGGTTTAGGGGTATCTTGTGGACCAGAAGGAGGTTCTGTGTTAATGGTGTCATTTCTCCTGCTGCCGAGGGCTTTGTTCTAGGCACCGGTCACTGCAGTGCAACAGGGCTGCTGATTCCAGAAAGCTGGAACTGGACCAGCCCAACCTAGGAGAGCACCTGGGCGTGCCATTCAGCAGAGCCACCTCTGCTCGTGTGAGGAGAAGCAGGGCTGTGCTGAAAATGTTTGAAAAAAATGTATATTCCTCCCTGCTATATATACAGGATGTATTGTTCCACTGGCTACTGGGTTCTTACCACCTTCTAACTAATCTGTGTGAAAAGGGATTGAAAATGCAAATAACTTCAGAGAGCTCAAGCTGAACGGGCAGGGAGTTTTTCTGAGCCATTAATACTGTTCTGGGTAGAGACTTATCTGGCACTGGGTTAATAATGCACATCACAACACTCCCAGCGTCTCGCAGTTCCTTTGGCTTCTGTTAGCAGCACAGCTGGACTCCTACACCGCTTTTACCTTGTTTAAAAAGGAAATCTAATTGGTCATTAAACTGCATTAGCATCTGTAATGAGCCCAGGCATCCCTTTTCAGCTTTTTTCCTTGCCTGTCTTCAAGAAGCCTCTGTCGGCCTGTTTGATGCGAGCGTTAACAACACTGCAAGGTAGTTAAATGCAAAATTTTGTTCGAAGAAATGGTACGATTAAATTTTAATTAATCTTGTCATTTACTCTGATCCCTCAACAGAAAATGAATCATTTCTCTGCAATATTTACTAGTGTATGGATTTATTTGAAGTCCCAGTGCTTCTGTGTTAAAATTAATAATTTTTTACTTACTAGAGTAAAACATGTAGGGATGATATAAAGGCAGCAATATATCAGTCTTCATGTTTAGAACCTTTCTGCAACTTGATTATTGGCCTTTTTTTACTTATTTTGATGTATCCTCATTTTTCTTTCCTGTTATTACCTGATTTCATGTGAAAATTTCTTCATGTGTTTCTTTTTGTCAATTCATTAGATTTGGCATGGCTGTTTATTGTATCATCTTGGCATCTGGCTAGTGTAGCTCCTTTGAAACAAACAATGTGCTTGAACAAACCCTTATAAAATTAACCCTTTTGATCTAAGCAGACAGGTGCATGTACAGTATGACTGCAGTACTTCCTCTGTAAAACTTATTTAGCAAAATTAAAACATTTTTGCACTCTCTTGTTAACCTGTTTCCATCCAATGGAGCATTTGACAGCATTTTCAAAACATTTTTAGAATTTATTATTTTTACATCTTCTAGCACATTCTGCTGTCAAAAGCAGTGTCTCTTAACTAGAGGGAAAAAAACCCCAAACTAAAAAGAGCTCTGCAAACCTGCAATATAAATAAAGCATTTCAGCCTTATTTGGAAAGCTGTAAATCCCTGTACTATGACATATGTTCTAGGGGAAGTTATAAATCCCTATGCAATTGCTGCTGCTCTAAGCCTCACCTGAACTGGTCAGACTCCTGAGTGTGATGCCTTTTCCTGGTCTTAAAATCAAGAGTCAGACACGGTTAGAAGGGAAAAAGGGATTTTACCTTGGTATTTATTTTAAAGATCTTTAGGTGCACCATGTCCAGGTCGAATGCACCTCCATGCACACCGCAGTGCACACCCACGATAGATCTGGTATAACATTATAGGTGTTACCAATTAGCATACCTATCAAAAATTCCCCAATGAGAGGCTCGAATGAGCCCCCCTCCCCAAGGAACCTTCCCCTGGATGGTTCTATCTCGGTTTACAAAATGTGTTCTGGAGAGGACCTTGGGGTCTGGGGCACTCTGATCCATAACTACGAAACCTCTAAAATTTAGTCTCCTAGCTTAACAAACAAGTCCAAGAACGTTGGCAAAAAGCACTAAAGAATACAGAAGTTGTAAAAAGGGTATAAAAGGGGTGTAAAAGAAAAGGCAAAAAATCATCGTGGCATCAAGTACAATGTATAGGAACTATAGTTTGTTCATGCAGGAGTGACCAGTGGCACATGAAATTCAGGCTTTATGCCTATGATCAAAGGCTCAGTGGCACAAATGTGCCAAAGCCTTCATTCCCAGTGCGTTTTGGAAGTGGAGGTTCATTATTCTTTCAGCAGCGACTGACTTCGGGGTAAATGAATATAACTGGTATCCCTGCTGCAAGGCATTTCACACCCTGTGTCGTGACCTCTGCTTTCAGGGTGCTGTTTGGACTTCAAATGGGCGTAAAGAACTATAACAGAAGTATCTCTACCCTATGGTCAGAGCAGAGAAAGTTCTACATATTTTTGTCTGTGGTTTTTTAGGTTGATTTGGTTGGTCTTTTTTTTTACTTTCTCTGTCATATTGTCAGGTTTTTTTCATTTTTATCAATGACTTCTATCATTATTATCCTGCTCAGTGAGGGGTTTGGGGTTTTCCTTAATGATTTACGGCTGTTCTGTGTGAGAAGGGAGAGACATGCAAACTAAATATACAAAAGATCTATTTTTTAATAACAAAATGCCAAGGAGTGTTACAGCACTGTTACAATACCAGTACTCCCACCACAGGCCTCATGCATGTATTCATGATATGAGACCACCACGTGGGAGAAGCACTGTGAGCAGGGGGGAGAGAAAATGAATATTGATAAAACATGTCACAAACTGTGAACAGCCCACAGGAAATATCTAATCTTGGTGGGTATGCTTAACTGAGACAGATTAAAATCTAAATCCATGCAGCTGATGATGTTTTCTATCTTGAAAGGTCAACTGGGTATTTGACACTCCTGGTCTCACCAGGAACCTTTGTAAAAGACATTGGGGAGGGTGTCTTCAATACATTTTGTTTAGAATGGACATTTATGACTGGTCGTTGACCTTGAGATTCCATTAGCAGTAATGAAGGGCGGCAGTAATGCCTTGTGCCGAGCGTGGTAAATGATGCATATACACAGATGAGAGCAGTGCCCTGCTCCACGCTGGGCTGGGGTGTCCCACGGCACTCTCCCTGCCTTCCTGGTTCCAGTAAGGTAAAAGGAAGCAGTTAGTGACACTAACAACAGTGGCACTGCTTTGGAAATATTTTTAGTTTACATTGTTGGGAGTTCTGCTTTTTCCATTTCCCTTCTTCCCTCCTCTCCCTTTTCTGCCTCCTCTCTTTGGTAAAACATAAGACAAAGTTTCTAATTCTCTACAGAAAGAGAACAAACTCTGTTGCCTAATCACATATGAGTTCAGTTGAGGGCTGTCAGAAAGATATATTACCAAGTACAATAAAATGTTTCCAGAGCGCCCTTACATGAAAGTGTTTTAAACACCAGTTATTTGTAGAGTTTCAAACTGGCTCTGGGTGACATTCATTGTACCAGAAGCACAGTGTGTTGTGCTGAAGGATCAACAATCACAGAATGATTTGTGTTGGAAGGGAACTTAAAGATCAAATAGTTCAAACCCCCTGCCACAGGAAAGGACAACATCTCCAAGCTCAACCAGTCCACCCCAATGAGCAGGAATTCAAGCAAAGGTGCCAAGGAGGAACTCGAACTCAAGTACAAAGTATGCAAGAGGTGGGAGCAGGGAGAGGTGATCAGAAGGGAATACACAGATACTGTCTGCATGTGTGGGATGGGACTGAGAAAATCATCCCTGTGGCTCTCATAGGTATTGTTCTTGTTCCTCTTTGGTGGGACTTGGGGCTGGTTAGAGCCCAGAGAACTGCAGAAGAAAATGAAATCAGCTTCTCCATTTCATGACTTCCCCATCCCCATGACATTGTTTGGTTTCTGATAAGGAGAAGTCCCGATGTCTTAAGCTAAACACAGTATCAGCAATAATTGGGCTGGCTCATATATGATGGAAGCACAAGAGAGAAAAACTAAACCATATTCTGAGCTGCAGACATTCAGGTTATGGTAGTACGCACTGAGAATAGAATACTGCACTCCTTATTCGTCATCATAGTTGGATTTAACCTGAGACAATTTTTAATTCTCTTGATTTTCTTCCCTGTTCCAAATTAATTTATTATTAATATATATAAATAATATGTGAGAGGTTTTGTATGTGTATAGGGCATGGATATGGTGGTTTTTCTTGTTGGTTTCTCATATAATCAAATATTTTCAATATGTCCCAGAACATAAAACTTCACTTATTTAATATCAGTTTAGTAAAAATATGTGTATGTATAGGTGCATATACTTCAAAGAATGTTCTCTAGATAATGCTTCAGTCTGATCTTCCTTGAAAGGATATAAGGAAGTACCTAACTTAAGTATGAGACTGTGAGCTGCTCTTGAGTTGTGGAGAACAAATGAAGTTATGAGTTTCATGTTTGAGTGACTTCTATTAATTGTCTCTCCTGTCTGTGCTTGGATATTATTTGTCTAGAGAAAATAGCTCAGCAAAAATTTGTTTAGCCTAAAAGACTAGCAAATTGCATAGTTCTGTCAAATTCACCTAAACCCACTGATTTTTCTTGCCCTCCTTTCCGTCCTTGTTATGCAAGTTGTTTAGCATGAAATAACAATTTTTTGATAAATCACTAGAAGACCCAAACAATTGGCATTGTCAGCAAAATAAAACCATAAAGATAGCAGGCATTCAGGCTTTAGAAAGTACATTGTTTTCTTAGTAGAATAGGTTGCAAATAAAAATGATTAAAGTTGACCACTGAGATTTCATTGAGCCGTGGTAACGTTGGCAAAAGGATGGAGGTTTTAAAGGTCATATTGGATAAATCTTATTTTTAAATGTAAAGGCACCTGAAAATCATACATTTCCTTGCGAAAAGAAAGTTTGCCTTTGGAAATGAGGCTTGCCAACCTTTGTCATCATACCAAGCTGAAAAAGCCATTTGGAACCCCCTACAGACTCATATTTTCCCTTTCAAAACAACAGAGGGAGAGAAAAGAGAAGCTGCCACCGCCCAAGCAGCAAACTTCACCCATGGTCTGTTGTCCAGCAGCTTTGCCACCAAAAAAAACCCTTTTCCTGAGTCAGAAGGATCATTTCTTCTTTTTTGGGGAGGCTTTGGAGCATTTCTGATGGGTTGGATTCTGCACCCAGCCAGCTGTTGGTGGCAGTGGGGCTGGATTGGCCGATGGCTAAGCTCGGGATCTTGTGGAGCAGCATCTTCAGCCAGGGCCTGGGGCACAGGGGGCTGGAGGTGCCCTGAGCACAGTGTGGGGCAGCCTTGCCTTAGGACAGGTTCACCTGCTTTAGCGAGGGCTCATTCAGACCTGTGGAAGAAAGTGTGAGGAGACAGTAAAAAAAGGCAAATGCTGACCTCTTCTTCACCACTGAACTGCAGCGTGGCACCTCAGCCATCTAGAAAGACCTTGGTGTAAATTGGGGGCAATTTTTTTAATATCTTCTCTCATGGAAGGAGCCAAACCTTTTCAAATCTGAGCCTGCTGAAGGCATCTAAAGGACCCTTTTCTACTCATAAACAAGTTTCTGAAAAAGAGCACTCTGGTAACCACTTGATGTATCTATCTAGTGTTATGTACTTTCTTTAATGCATGTTGAAAAAAAAAGTTGAACTTCAAGGTCCCCTGATATATAATTCTCTAGTGCAAGCTGAGTACTTCTGGGCTTGCACCTCTGACTCTGGATCGAGTGCTGAATGTTCCCGTTTGAAGTGGAAAATAAGAAATGCTATCCAAGGTTTAGCTGTGCTGTGCTGGTGTTGGGATGTGAGGCAGAGTTGCTGGCGTGTTCCACACAGAGAAACTCTGACTTTTTGTCGGACCAAACCCTCCAGGAAGGTGGAGCACACTGGGTGCTCTGCTTCCTTTTAGTATTACCAAACATGAAGTCAATCCCTCATCCAACAGACACTGGCTGCATGCATCCTTGGCTCACTTAATCTTAGATGATTTCATTTAAAATAAAATATTTAGTATTAGTTTCACATTAAAAATATTTTCTTAGTTTTAGACAATATTTGTAACACATTTTCTCTTTCAGCCTACAGAACAGTACTTAAGTGGGTGAAGTTTTATCATGGCATGCTAAAAACTGGTTTGTTACTGTGACTTTATTTTCTGCATAATTGCATACTTAAATTTGAAGAAACATCTTTACTCTTAAATATAAAAATATTCACAAGATAGATATTCTCTAATTATTTGCTCTTGACGCGTATGTTTTTTGTTAATAATTTGACATTTAAGTGAGAAGTACCTCTTCATCTTGTAAAACTTAAAGCAACAACTAATTAAAGCAGTAGTTCTGTTCTATTTGAAGAACAGTTATTTCTTTTGGAGTGTGTTGCAAGCCTGGGTTTAAAGTAAATTAACAGTGTTTTCTGTTCATAAAGTTGACGTGTTCTGTTCTGAGGTCCTTATTTGTGGTGTGAGCAGTGGTGCTCCGGGAGCCCAGGGACACCCGGGGAGGCACCTGGGAGTGCAGCATCATTTTCTTTTTGAAGATATGTTTTAATAGAGGTGGATTAATTTGGTCTTTTCTTAAAAAAATATGTTGCTGGTGCTTGCAATTGCGAGTTAGAGTACTGTGAAGCACCAAAAGTTTGGAGAAGCTTCTCTAGAAAATATTTTCTGGCGCTTCTGCAGGACAGTGTAATTGTGGTGCTGCAGCAAAGCTGGGTTTTCTGCAGCTTGTCATTCTCAGAGAATACTGCCTTTGAGATACTGCTCAAGATATGAGTGCATCCAAGGAGCTGGGTTTCATGTTTCCATTTGAATTGTCAAAAGAACCCTGTAACTTATTTTTTATTAAAAAGTTAATTTAAAAAGTTTATTAAAAAAATCCTGAGCAACTTCTTCAGTAATGAGAAATCTGCTCATTAGGGTGTTCCAGCTTTGATTCTGTAGTTTCTGTGATTCGGAGTCAGCTACCCAAAACTTCAGTCTCATTAACGTTGAGGAAAAAACAATCTTTTTCTCGAGTGATTAGCTATAATCAAACATTTAAATAGCTTACTACCATTTCCCTGTTAAGGATGACTGATGGCTTGGTTCTGCATAAAATCTTTTGATTAGATGCTTTTCTTTTCTTTAAATCCAGGTACCTCTCTGTGCATCCTTATCCAGGAAGGCCACAGCACAGTTTATAACAAAGTTGTGTACCTGGTTTGGAGCAAGGATTAAGAAGAAAAATTAAATTTATTCTCTCTTAACCGATCAAATCCTCCCGTTATTCACAAATGTGGAACACTTAAGCAGTTGTAAGGGATTCAGCTTTGCTTTGCAGTATTGCTTGAGCTGAAGCTCATGCTGCTTTTCATTTTCAGTGGGTGAAAAACTTGGGAAATAAATGCCTGTTAAGAAATTTCATATAACCCAGCAATTTGTTACACTTATTCTTTGCTTCATGGATTCTGACAGTCCCTAGGAAAACAAAGATTTAAAGATACCAGTTAGATACTGCTGTCTGTAATAGTGATGTATTGAGATGTCACACCTGTCAGCCATTTTTTATATAAAATATTTAGTCTTAAATGATGTCAAAAGTAAAAGTTTAATAGTTTTTATTTAAATGAAAAATATTACCCTTGCGTCTGCAAATGCACACATGACCACGAGAATGAAATTTAGGCATAAAAGAAAAAGGGGAGATATTCTGAGAATGTACCATGAGGTAACAAACCAATTTAATGTCATCACTGCAGAAAAAAGGAGGAAAAAAGGCAATTCTGAATGTTGAGAAAAGAACCCAGTCCACATGCACACTCCCTGGAATGAAGAGACTCTGCTCATGGAGAGGTCACAGCAGACAATCCAAGTGGGAAAGATTTGACTTTTTTGGTTTATAACATCTTATTTAGCCCATCAGCTGGCTGGAATGGGTAATTTTTTCCTGAAATGTAGTTTATTAGTTATAAATTTAGAAATGTATAATGCATTAGTGTTTGGTATTTCCTTAGCCCCACCTACCCACTGCCGCAGTGAAGGGATGGAAAGCTCCTCTGAAGGGGTCAGCTGGAATTTTCAGGATATAACCAAATGCTCCAAGTGAAAGGATGCCATTCCAACAGAAAGCAATTGGTTGTAGTTCACCTGTGTGGAGGAAACAGTGGGTACCAGAATCAAATCAGAAATTATTTTCTATTTTATTTAAATAAGGGCACTTCAGTACATGAAAATCATTGCTATAAATACAGCAAATTCTGCTTGTGTTAACTGAAAAATCAGTTCAGGTCTTAGATATTTGTAAAAATAACGGAGAGAGGTAGGATGAGGCTTGTAGAAATTATTCCTCCTCTTCTTTCCTGACATTTCAGCCCTTGTTCTTAAGATTTTTTTCTTTAACCTAACAAACTCCTTTATATCAAGGAGTTTATCCTTCACTGTCACAGATGCTGGCATGGAATTCAGGTAAAGAAATCGATTTAGTGTTTTGATAAAGGAGAAAAATTAGGTTGGCTTTACAGAGAAAACATTTAATAAGGATAAGAAATAAAGTCAAAGCACAGGGTGTGTCTCTAACTGACCAGAAATAAGACATTGGTTGACATGAAAAAGCATATAGCTGCTCCATTTCTTGGTTCTGAATGACCACTGTCAAGTTGTATTTGGTTATAATTACAGCTTAGTTTTTACAAAACCCAGTGCAGTTCATAGAATAACTGAAATAAATACTTTCTTGAAGTGTTTACAGCCAAAATCTTATAGCTTGAATGTAAAATATAGGAACCCGAAATGTAAATTATGCAAAGGCTTGAGCTGGATATTACTTTTCTAATAAAATTCAATAGATTGTTCAGCTGAGAGGAAAGATGAAGGAATAAGAAATGCTCATTTTACTTAGGGGTTTTGTACTTGAAGCTCCCCTGGGATGGTTTTTGTTATCTTCAGTTTTTCTGTATTTTCTATATTCATATCAGGCAATGATTGAGAGAATCACATGTGAACAGCACTTTCTCCTGAGTTTGTTTTTGGCAGAGAAAAGGAGCTTTGTGTTGTCTGGTCGCCTACAGTCCTGCTGGGGGGTTCTGTAGCAATTGCAGAGAAGGCACTTTTGCATCACTTCTTACTTGAGAAGATGCACTCATTTTTACGTGAAACTCAGTCATTGCTCACCTATCAAGGCACGTTTTCCTTGTCTTAGACTATCCTGAGCTGGAGGGGACCCACAAGGCTCACCAAAGTCCAACTCATTGACTGTAGAACTGAGTCACTGACACAGCTGATGGCTTTGTCAAGGTTGCAGAGTACATTTAGGATGGAGCCAGGAATTATGCCAGGAAATGCAGCATCCATTGCTTTTTTTTTTACCCCAGAGATGGTGGATACAAAATTGGAACCAGTCCAGGAGGGGAGTGGAAGTCCCCGTTGCTTGTGGTGTAAGATCCTTGTGCTTTGAGGCATTTATATACTGCCCTAGTCTGACAGAGAAGTCTTTGTAGTAACTGCATGTCTGGAGAGAAAGTTTTTCTTCATTTTTGCTTGGAGGAAAGGCACTGTAGTGAGCCTCAAAGGGGAAAAAGCCCTAAAATCATTTAGGTTGAAGTGCTTCTTAATTCAAATGGTGTGCTACTTAGAGAACTTGATAAGAAGGATTAGAACTGGAAAAGAAAGACATTTTTAAAAGCAAAGCTATTACAGGGTTCATTACTTTATTTATACGTTCTCCAAAATCACATGAATGAAGGGAAAAAATGAGGAGAAAAAATACTGGCTTCAGTTCAGAATGTCAATTACTACTTTTTTTAATCCTCTTTTCACAATTTATTTGACATCTTGAACAGTAGCCAAAAAAGCTATTATAACTATAAAACATATTCATTGGTATAAATCTCATTAAGTTGAGCAATTTAATTAAGGTATTGACATGCTTAATTGATATGTGCAAGGAGAGACCATTTTCATATCTAATTTCCATACGTTTTCTGCTTTTAAGAAAACTAGCTCCGTAAAAATGTTATAGATTCAGCTAAGCCCTGTCATCCCAAAGGAGCACTTGCTGCCATTTACCTTGATTTAGAGCCAACTACTCTTCTAAGTGGAGCTCCATTAAATGGATCTGATGTATGTCTGACTCAAACATGCGTCAGCTTCTCTTATGATCAATAGTGGAATATTTATATTAATAAAGCATCGAGTTAATTAAATAAAATAGTCTTCTGGGTAAACTTAAGATACTAGGGGATGGGCAGAGAATCAATATACTCTGCCATTTGAACATTAACTGTGTGCTCTGAAATTTTGTGCTACCTTAGCAAAGATGCTTGCGGTGTTAGAGTCTCGAACACACAGAAACCCCCAGGGCAGGAAGCTCCTAAGCATCCTGGGCAGGATTTGTTTATCAAGTTAGAGAAAAAGCAGCAAACAGAAAAGCCTCGGATCTGTTTGGCTTCTGTGACTTCATTCCTACAGGCACATTGGAAATCCTTTCTTCTGGTTTAGGACTGAACACATTCAGGTGGGTGTTTTCCCAGTTACCTGAACGATTCCAGCGTTGCCAGAGAAGGAGCACGTGTGAGAAACTTGCTGCGTTAGGGTTTATCAGTGGTGGTGAAGAGTCACAGGTGCCCTACAAAGACATTTTAAAAACTGCCTTTAAAATGGGTTGGCCACTCCTGAGCATCTCTAGTTCTGGTGAATTGCATGTTTCAGCCCAAAGCACGACTGTCCTTCAGCCTTTTCCAGCAGCCATCCCCATGGGCTCTGCCCCCACAGAGAGAGCTGGGAGAGAGTTTTCTACATGAATGGGTGACTTTTGACCACCATGGAAACCTACCCCTGTTAGAAATGCATTCCCAAGTCTCAGTCACAGATTCACGTCACTGTTGTGCTCTGATGAGCAAACTCTGCTGTCCCAGTGGCACTGGTGCTGTTTCTATAACGTGCAGATGGCCTTTGAAGGAAGCAAGTTCCCTCAGGTACTGCTGCAATCTGCGGATTCCACTTCATCCTACCTTTTATCTACATTTTAAAGCTTCAGTACAATACAGTGAAAAATGTGGTTTTTAATCCGGCAGCTTTAATAAATGCCTTACTTTGATAACCAAAGAAGATGCTTGAAAGGCCAAGAAAATCTTAATTCATTATTAATAGTTTATTCAGTCCGTTTAGAACTTGTTCTGTGTAAATATGCTTCCATCTCTTTAGCCAGGGGCACTATGACATTGCTAAAACCGCTGATACCTGTGGTCCAGAGGCAGTGGTTGTGTGCCAGAGCCCTCGGTTCCTGCATTCCTGCTTCACTCACGGGCACGGGGCTCCTTCCTGCTCCACTCCCACACCTCTCGGGGTTGGTGTAAAGGAGCTGAGTTGCAGCTGAGGGAATTAGAACATGTTCATTTGGGCCTTCTCTTCTCTTTAAAATCTCAGATGTGTGGGCTGGGCTCTGGTCCTTGCTGAGCCTGCAGTGACTGCTGAGCATCCCACGACCATAACCAGGGGTCAGGAGCTGAGGGGGCGATTTCAGTGAGATGATTCTTTGCTGACTACTCTGTGACAGACACTCTCTGCCATGGGAAGTGACAAAACCAGCATGTAAAGCCACAGGGAGGTAGCATATGGAATAACGTACAGAATTTATTAAAATAATCAGTAGTACTTCTGGTCTATTGCAGGAAGAGGCCATTGACATTGTCCTGTGATGTGTGATTTTGACCTGGTTAAAATGCTTCTAATTGCCAGGCACTAGGGAAAAGCTGAAGGAATAATCTCCTTTGTCTTAGAGTGAATTGTCTTCCAGTTCACCATTTACTAAAAATACATGGTTTGGATTCTATCTTTGTAATAGTGTAGAACCTTCTGAAGAAGACACATATAGGGTGTGTTTAATACTTCCGAAAACGCTTCAGACATGAAGAAATAAACTTAGGCTCTTATTTAATATTACCAACCAAAGCAGATGTAGGTTACATCTGGTAAAAGTTGAAAATATTTAATATGTGTAAAACTACTTCTGTTCCATTATTGTCTTTGGTAAAGTGTTGGTGATGCATCCCAACCCTAACATGTAGTATTTGTTTTGCCTTTTTTCTTTTTCATCATTCTGTGATTCAGAAAGACTGAACAAAGAGCGCAAGCTAGAAAGAGCATTGGAACCATATGTGTTATAGTTGTATATAATCTATATTGTAATTGTATAAATTTAACAGGGTGGGATAGGTTTGGATAGAAACCCACTTTCTGTGTTAGCCACAGTTCCCTGGTATTTAGAGTTGTCTTTCCACAAATGTAATGTTCAAAGAAAGGAAGAGTGATTGCATCTGAGCTGGGATAAAAACAGGTTCCACAATGAATTCCTTTCTGGAACCAAACAAAAACCTTTGTGTATGGAACTGGGATGCAGAAATTCCTGTATATTTTTTGACTGACTGTTAGTTTGTGTCTCTTGATTGTTGGTTTTCTGCATGACATCTGGAAGTAATGATGTGAATAATATCAGGATGTAAACTTTCCAAGTCTTATAATGAAGTTAAATTTCCTTTTTTGATAAGATAAGACTATTTTTGTCATATGAAACATGACACCCCTCTAGCTAATTGTTTTTTCAAAAGCCTGCTAAGGAGGTGTCATAAATTGATAAAGCTTTCAGGGTAATAAGTTTTACTGTCGGGCATATTTTCTCCTGGAGACTCACGTAACTGCAGTGGACTTTGGAGGAAGTTATCATTATTCCCAGCAGTGACGAAATCAAATCACTCTGGAATTGTTCTTTGATTTGAGAGTCCCCCAACAATGAAACAGCAATGTGTGGAGACGTCTTGTTGCTTCCCCTGGAGTCTGTTGTGCAGGAGCCGCTCCTCCCTCTCCCTGGTCAGCTCTTTTATATTTAATTCAATTCTGTGAGCTGACATAGTCAATCTGAAATTCAGCGAGATGCTTGACAGGGAGTCAGAGGAAAGCCGAGTTCATT
Source organism: Struthidea cinerea (assembly GCA_013397865.1). Lineage (NCBI taxonomy): Eukaryota > Metazoa > Chordata > Aves > Passeriformes > Corcoracidae > Struthidea > Struthidea cinerea. Next base: position 734,025 of record VZTI01005123.1, read on the forward strand.
TCTGGAAGTGGCTTTATGCAAATGAATGCTCGTGTGGATCTCTGGAACGAGGCACCTGCTGATGAATCAGAGGAGTGCCCTTGCTCCCTCGTCATCTTCGGGAATAAAGCTCAAAAAACGCCACAAGCATCCTTCAGAGTTGCTGTAAATCATTCAGACACACCCAAGTCTCCCTATGAGTATTTCTGGGTGTTTGAGAATAAAAAAATGAGTCTGTTTTCAGAGTAGAATCTGGAGGGTTTCAAACACAGTGTTTGGGTGGATTCAAGGGACTTGATTCAACTTGTAACTTGTTCAGGCCAGGCTGGTTTGCAAGTGGCAGTGAAGGCCTAGGAACACTGTTAATTCTTGTGAATTGTCTCAATTTTAGCTGAGTTTTCAGTAAAGGTTTAGGTCCTTGGTAGTTGATTTACTGAAACATTCAAATAAAACCCTCGGTAAGCTGAGCGGAATGATTGCAAGTTTAACTTCTCTGTTGGAAGAGTTCACCATTTTATGTACCCTTTAGCTGAAAGCTAATTTTGGTTTAGACTTGTGTTACGTTAGCCTGTTTGTTCTACTAGTATACTTCAGTTTTATTTTCTCTACTTAAAACACCTACATTCTATTTAAATGCCTTTTTCTAAAGCAGAGCATTGTTGAATGCTAAACTTCCTGTGCATGGAGTGGGATCCTCGAAGGTGTTTTATCTACATGAACAGTCATTGAAAAAGGAGAAGTTATTTGGCTATGTTCCAGTGATACTTTTTTTGGGGTGGATGAAGTCGGAGAATGGGGTTTGTAAGGGTGTCACACAGCTGTAGTGGGGAGGGTGACCTGCTCTGGAGTCCCTGAATAGCTGCTGGGTTTGCGGATTCTCCCGTAAAACAGAGAGCTGCTATTGCTTGAACACTTGCCTCTTGCATGAATATCCCCACTAGAGTGAACCACTTTGTGGTATTACATCTTGGTCTGATAAATCTAGATGTCACATCCTCACAGAAAAATGAATTATGGCTACAAACCAGTCTGAAGTGTATCTTCTTACATCTGCAGCGTTTCCCTGGGACTCTCGGGGCTGAATGATCCCGATCAGGGACGGTACATAAAGGTGAAGCTGTGGAAGAAAAAGAGAAGCTAAAATTGTCTCTGTAAGCTGCACAAGCGGCGAGGAACGACACACACGTTCAGGAGCAATAATGACTCATTTATTTAATTATAAATCAGTTTATATAACTTGGGTTGCCAGCATGGCATAAGGTCACTGGTCACCGACCATCCGCCTCCCGTACCGGTTGGCT
>VZTI01005123.1:735413-769782 GCA_013397865.1 Struthidea cinerea
TCATAACAATACTGCACAACAACTGCAGGTGCAAGATAGAGACAATTCTGCTTACAGAACTGTAGCACTGTTTTTCATAGTTTCTGTGAGAAACAGAGCTCTCACAGAGTGCAGCAGAAAGCTGGAAAATTTCTCTGCTAACACTTTTCAGTGTTCACATAAAATATTATGAAAGAAAGAAGGGGAAAGGTGCATGGAGCTCCTCTGTCCTTTGTCTAGGTCTTCACTACCTGTTCCTGCAGTCTGCTGGATATCAGTGCAATGGATATTGCTGGTCCAATATTATAATTAATTTTTAAAACTTTGATTACAGCTCAAGTACCAGTGTGCCCCTCTTGCGCAGGTGCACGTTTTACCACAGAATGTGCCCTCTGATAAGAGGGCCTGAGCTATAAACAGAATGTTGTTTTTCTCACTGCAGTGCATTCAAATGCTTTGCAACTCATGTATAGCTCACTGGAATAAATGGAAAGTCACTGTAGTTGGTTTTACTATCCATGGATTCTCTATAATTTTTATTACTTTTTATATAGCCACAGGAATGTCTACAGTGATCATACAAACAAATTATATAATTGGCCTCTTTCAGGAGAACTTTGTAAAAAATAAAACCTTCATCTTTACACATGTAATTGCTACTTAATCCTAGGAAAAATCTTATTTTCTTAGCTAAAGTACAGGATCACAGCCTGAATTAAATAAATACTATTATGATTATTGTTTTCGTTCTACAATGTGATGATTAGGCACACAAAAGTATTAACCGGTGGGGATGTTTTTTCTTAATATATCAGTAAAGTGCAAAAAAAATCTTCAGTATAAAAATATTCATCCTTAACGAAGGCAGAGTTAGGTTAAGACACATCAGTCAAAAGAGAGTCTTGCTCCAGAGGTTGATCAATTATCCAAAGACAGTGCATGTTTTATACTTTATGATTTTACATGTTTATCCCCTAAAATAAAAACTCCTTATAATTAAAAATATATATAACAAACTGCAAATGTCTTTTTGCTTAGTGGTCAGGCAGGACTGTGGAGGCTTCTCTCTCTCTGGGGAGATCAGAGGAGGGTGATATTGCCTACTGATGTTTAGAATTTGCAAATACATAGGATTTCTTTCCAGTAGAGCTCAACAGACAAAAGTATAAACCACAAAACAGGTCAAAAGTATAAAACCGGTGCTTTTTAAAATTAGCTTGAAATAAAGGTACCTCCATATAGCTGCATTTCTATTTTGGAAAGTATTAACATTAATAAAAGCAGTGAGAGAGCTTTTGAATTCCCATTGCTTTAGCAGCAAGAAAATATTCACAAAAATAGAAAATGATGGGGAGAATAATTTCTTTTCACTGATGTCAGTGCTTCACTCCTGCCTCTCTGAGGTGTGTGGTGTCCCTACTAAATCACAAGTGCCTCTGTTGTAATCTCACTTGCAGTGCAGTTGGAGGAGTTGGACTTATGAGGGAGCATCATCACCCTGGGAGCCTTTGTTTTGTCAGCGATCCAGAGGCTCAGTGGTGCTGGAGAATTCCAGAGAAAAGGTTTTTCTATCAAAATGAGTCCGGCTCAAGTGCGGTGTCAGAGCTGTGCACGCTGTGTCCCTGCTGGCAGAACACTCTCACCGCATGCGGGAAGGCTCGCTGGATAAATTGCATAAAGTGGAATTCCTGATCCGACTGGGAAGGGGTTTTTGTCTCTTCCCGCACTCTGCTAGAGCACCTTGCTCTGGCCACACACTGCCTCTCATGGTGTGCCTCTGTCCCCTCAATCAAAAGGAAGGATTCATTATATCAATGCCATTATGTAAAGCACTAAAACGCTACATTAAATGCTACTAACAGAGACATCTCATTGTCATTTATTAGTCAGGACCCTATCCTATTTCTAGTGGGCTGCTTCTCTTCAAGGGTTTCCTCTGAGTCCACTGAATGTTACTTTCCAGTTCCTACTCCCTGACATATCCAAAGCTGAGTGTAAAGACTTTGAGGAAAGATTTTACTTTTGTGTATATGTTCCAAAAGACAAAACAGATGCTGCTTTCTAAAATGAAAGCTCACGATCAGTCTCAAGATGGGTGGTTTTAAAATAAGAGTCTCCTAAATACTGTCTGATCACTATTTTCTTGGCATTTTGGAAATAGCAGGAGGGAGACCTGTAAAAGTCATAAAGACAAATGTTGCCTTTGATTGGACATTGGCACTGATTAGTTTTACAGTTCATTTAAAATGATATAAAAATATTTACTAATCTTTTTAGAGGTATTCTGATCAATTTAATTTTTTTCTGTTTTTGTTGGGTGTATCAACAGACAAATGTTGTGCTGTGTCTCAGTGAAACAAGGTGGGGTTTGGGTTTTTTAATTTTGTTTTGTTTTCTTAAGCAACCAAGAATTTTAAAAACCTCTAATGAAGAATTAAGTAATCACAAATGTGTATTCTCTGTTCCTTTAAACATTTAAAAGGACTCCAGCATGTGCTGTGTGATCCCTGTGGTTGTGTCAGGACAGAAGTCATGAAACTGCACAAGTCCATGTAGGTTTGATCCCTTGGAGAATCTTTATTAACAGATGGCTTTAAATTGTCCTTGGAGAAGGTGGAAGATGATGATAACATAGAAAAGCCTCGGATCTGTTTGGCTTCTGTGACTTCATTCCTACAGGCACATTGGAAATCCTTTCTTCTGGTTTAGGACTGAACACATTCAGGTGGGTGTTTTCCCAGTTACCACATCTGCTGAGATCTTTTTCCTGCTTGGTTCCTTAGTGAACACCCCTCCCAAATCTTTAAGCTCTGCCCAGTGTCCTGCTCTCCAGAATGAAGGTGTGTGTGACTGGGGTTAATTAGGCTGCGTGGGGCTTTGGGTAAGTGCTGAGATGTAGAAGTACAGAGTTAACATCTATCACTTCACAGTACAACTGGATCAACAGAGAAATCGTGGTGTTTATCTTCTGGAGGCTTAGCAGTAGTGCTTGTGCAGCAGTGCGTGACTGTGTGAAAGCAGTGAGGACTGCTTTAATTGGAATTTTTGAGCTAAATTCCCTCCTCAAAACAAACAAAACCAAACCAAACCAGAGTTTCCCCTACAGCCTCCCAGAGCACGAATTGGGAGCCAGCTGTATTGTTTTTAGTAAAAACACAGTCACCTTGTTCAGGGTGCACAACATCTGCAGGACCTGCTCTTGCTTTGCAGAACTCAGATGCTTGTCACCATCTTTACTTTTAGGGCCGTAGTAGGAGGAAGGAATTTTTTTCCTTTTAGAAAATCAGCAGCGATGCCAAGTTTCCACAGAGTAATGCTTTACAACACTGCTGTTGTTAAGCTCTTGCCTTGTAGCCCATCAGCAACAACACTTTCCCATTTTTCCTTTAGACAGAGAGCTACAAGTGCTGCTTTACAGTAAATACCATTTTTACACTGACCCTGCTGAGAGGGAGAAGCCATTCCTGCACCGAGGGCACGAGGCCCTCCTGAGGACACAGGTGCTGATGAGAGTGTCAGACTTGCCACAGCTTGTTCTAATTACTGTTGGAGGGAGCTGATTTGGGCAATGCATTTCCCAGCTGGAAGATGATAAATATCTTGAATTTATCTTGCATATTTACAAGGCTTAAAGTTTCTGAATTGTCTTTAACAGTTAAATCACTTATTTTTTAATCTGTCTGTAGAACAGGCAAAACTCTAGTACTGAACTGTTTTGGAAATACTATGACAATAGATCCTAGGTAAGAATAATACTTAGTTGTTGGAAATGCTAAATATTAGTTTTAATTAAAAAAAAAATAAAAAGTTGCCACGTGATTTTGGCAGAGCAGGAAAAATCCTTCTTTTATTCCTTGCTGTAAACAGAATGCTAGCTGCATGTGATACAAAGGCGTTTTTAAAAACCTGGTGGGACATACTTGCAGAGTCTGGTTTGATCTGATTTCTCTACATCTGCATCCTTGAGCTTGTGTGTGCTGGTGATTGTACCTCCAGACAGTTTCCTGTGCAAGTGATTCACATCCATTTCTTACACCCCTCGGGCACGGTCCTCGTGCGCTTGGCTCAGCCTCTGGAAGCACAGGCTGGTGGAGCCAGGCCAGCACCCTCCTGCACTGCTCTGGGAGCAGCTGAGCTGTGCCACTGCTCCCGTCGCTGGCACATGGGCACCAAGGAATTGCAGCAATTGAAGGGCATCTGAGCTGCAGCCACTCTGCTGCTGGTGTGATGGTCTGGGTTTTGCCATGCTTGAGGTTTTAAGCATGGTTTGAGGCATTGAAAGTTGTTGTGGATTGTAACAGAAACTCTGGGAGGCAAAAAGCTTCCTTGGGGATGTCAAGCCTTTGGTTATAAGAAAAAGACATAATGTCTGCACAGTATTCTGTGCTGGAATTGCTACAGATATAATTAAGTAAACTTTTTTTTTCTCTATGGATTTCCTTGGTCTTTCTACCTCTTTTTCTCTTTCAGACTCTTCCTCTAGATAGCATTGGTCCCCTTGCCCTGTCTCTTCTCTGACTGTAGGAGTTATCTTCCCTTAGCTTTTGTTCTATGAAAAACCTGACTTGTATCATTCCTCACTTTATTGACTTGCTTATCTTTTATTAAATGTTACTTAGAGATACCTTTTATCTTTGGATTATAGTCCCTAATTTTCCCCATCTGTTACTCTTTAACTCCTTAATTGTGTTACTTAATTCAGTAAAACATTGTAGGATGGAGTTTATATGTAACATGTTGTACAAATTAAAACTAATTCTAATGAGACAAATTGCGGTGACCGGATTGTGTTAAGTATGTGACCTTTAGTGGAGTAGTTCAGTCTGGTTTTAGTCCAGTTGTAAAGAAAAGTTAAATTGAAGAATAGTCACTAAACTTTAAAAGTGCACAAAACCTCAGGAACATTTTATTTCATTTAATTTTGATCAGAGCATTGGACTGGTATGTTTTAAACCCAGAAATCCTAATTTGTAAAAGAATGTAAACAAGCTACCAGCAGGGATGAACTAATTCTCATTTCTCTCAGCTGCACATTCTGTAGCCAGAGCAAAGCTGGTGGGCACTGTGCTGATTTCTTGATGCTGGTGTGGCAGCTGGCACTTTCTTAAAATCAGGAGTCATGCCTTTCATTAGGTTTATTTTGCAAAGCAGGTGAACATTAACTTTCCAGTGTTATTGTGGCAAGAAGAGAGGATAGGAAACAATCTTATTTTGTACTCTCAAGTCCCGTATGCAGTCAAAGGAACCGGTGTTTGTCTTATGGTTTTGTATCAGCTGCTACGGAGAGCTGTGTGTGAGCTCCCCTGACTTATTCCAGGAAGCATCTGAATTGGGGATAAGCTGGAAGGCTCCTGAAGAAAGGAATTGGGCTTGTTAGGCTGCATTTTTCCTTCATTTTAGCTAAACCATTGGTTCCATGTGTTAATGGTTGACTCTGTGAGTTTGCAGTTTTACTACGGAATCAGCATACAATAACATACTGGGAAAAATACATGTTTGGCTGTGAAGGATTTGCTCTGGGTGACTCGTTCTTTAAGTCTTTGTATTAAACTCTTTAGACATTAAAGGCAAGCCGAGTTCTTTATTGGATAACACTGCATGGTCATCTCTCAGCCCATTGGAGTGGGAGAAATAATTAAAGATTAGTGTTCGACCACGTTAAATACTTCTTAACCAAGCTGTTATTCAGGCAGTTGTGTAAAAACAGTCTTCTTAAATTTTAATATCTCTGTGTTAAAAAAGGTTTGGAAAATAACTGATAAATCCTCAAAAGGTGGGGTTTTTTGTTTGTGTTTGAAAAGGGAGGAAACCTAAGCATAATGCCATCACTGCTGATTTTTTGGTTTTCATATAATATATGTAATTTTCAGTACTTTATAACTTTGCAAGTTGTATTTTACCAGTTTTTTTAATGTTCTAGATCTGTAGTTCAAATGAAGATTCATTCTATGGATGTTCGTAGGGTCTGTGTTCCAATTAAGTGATTTATGTTCTCTTACTGGCAAAATAATAAAAAAAAAAAGGTCTTAATGTCTTCTATTGCTCTGTTAGATTGCTGAATTTCCACTTAGGATGCAATAGGCAGCGTTAAAGCAGAAAGCCAAAACCAGCACTACGGCAAAGACTGCAGAGGCACTTAGGAAACGTCAGCACTTTTGGATGGGTTTTTTTCCCTTTCCAATCCTTTTATCAGTAAGGCACTTGCAATTCACATTTGAAGATCAGGAAAACAATATTAGACTTGCAGAAGGAGTTCATCTGTGTCCAAAGCATTTTAGCTAAATTAAAATAAAAACTAAGAAAGGTATTGGCTTGTGCCAACTCTTGCTGGAGTCTGGGCTGGACTGGCAGCAGGGTGCTGTGCTGTGATGGCATGTGAGCCACAGCTGCTGGGTTCTGTCCTCTCCTGCCCCTCTCCTCCGTGCAAAGTGGCACTCCGAGTTCTTTAACACCTCCGTGGCTCCGTTCCCCCAGCTCAGAAATGAGGATGCTGTTTCCTTTGGGGGTTGTTTGCTGTGGAAGCTGTTGGTTGAGCATTGGGCTGTTCTGCTCGAGGTCCTCTGTGATCTGCTGCCTGTCCAGGCTGTTCCCATCAGACAGGACCCGTGGGAGGGAGCCAGGGGTCACTGCACAGCACCGAGCTGGGGCTGGCTGCGGGGTGGATGTGCCCTGTGACTGCTGCAAAGCTGTGTGCCGGGTGGGACTGCGCAGGACTTGCCTGTATTTATCAAACCAGGAAAGATCATTTAATCTAGAAACGTTTGCTTAGCTCAGCACGTCTGTTTGATCGGGATGCAGATGGGCATGTTTTGGTTGTGTTGGGTGCTTTCTCCACAGAGGAACTCTTGCAAGGAGGGTGCTGCTGATGGACTGGCACATTCTAGTTTGTTTGTCCCTTGGTCAAGTGATTTCAGCTCTCTAACACTGCCTCTCAGGGTGAGGATTTTTGGAAGTCTATTATTCCCTTAGTCTGGAATTGTTCAGATTTCCTATTAAGGATACATCATGCACCAGGCATTGGACTTGCCTGCCATTACAGAAATAGGTGGCTTGAAACTTCTGTCTAAGAAATAGGAAATCTATTGGTAAACATCACCTTTTTTTTTTTATTTGGTGTTTATTTTTTCTTGAATACTGCAGTATTTTTCTGTGTGCTTTTAAGGATTTTGGTTTGGCGTCACATGAATGTATCTGGTTTTCTACAGTTACTATTAATAACTAATGTTTGTTTTACATACGATTGCTGTAAGCTTCCCATTATATCTGCTATGAGAAGCAGGGAATAAAAAGCTGCAACTTCAAGATAAACCAAGCAGACAAGTTTCTTGTTACAGACTTCTGCTCCCTCAGAGCAGATTTTGTGAAGTGCACAGGCCAAGCCTGGTTGGGGTTTGCTTGCTTATGAAAGATGCTTAACAAAAGTTTGGCACAATGTCAGGGAGCAGAGAGAAGCACTCTTCCTGACCATCTCAAAACAGGATGATTATAATTATGAGAAGGCAGTTAGAGAAAAAGAAATGTTGGTCAATTTTCTTCCATGCTGTGTCACTAATGCCATGCAGGCTGTCAGTTCTTCAGCCTGCTAGAGAGATTTATGGAATCAGTCCATGATCCAGGAGATGGAAAGAGGCGGTATTGTTAGCTAGAGGAGAGTGCCTCTAGCACTATTTAGAGAATAAAAGTAATGCACTTTACAAGAAGGTTTTCACAGAGAACAGATGAACTTCCTACTGTCCCCTGGTTTTGCCTGGCTGCAGGTTAAGAGTTGAGCATAAAGACAAAGCAGAGATCAAATATATAAATTAGTCCTTGTAGAACACAATAATGTGATGAAACATCGCTTGAAAACGTGATTTACTTTTACACGTGATTCGAAATGCACAATACAATGACAGACAAATGCAACTTGAGATGGTGGATTTCGTGTGGTTTTATTTGACCACACAATTCTACTTTTTCAAGCTCCTTTTGTTCTGCTTTGCGTGTGTCTTCCTTTCAGATCTTACTAATTTTTGCCTTGCTAAGCCATTTTGTCACACTTTTACCATAGCTCTGCTGTGCCTCACTGTCACACCAAAGTGACAGCTTAAGACTTCCTCCTTCTGCGTCTGAAATACCCTTTACTTTGTCTCTCCTCTGTCCGGGTTGCCTGATCATTTGTCTGGGTTGAAGGTCTGTCTTTAAAGAACTAATATTTTGCTGCTGGCAAAATAAAGGGGAGGTGAAGGAGGGGTCAGAGTGTGGATCAGTGTTAAACAAATTGTGAAGGTCACAAAGAATTTTAATCTGACTTGAAAAAGAGACTTGTATCCAGCAGCACATTTTTGTTTGTGATCGCCTGAATGGACAATTGTGGCTACTTTGAGAATTTGGTGTAGACTGCATGACTGGTATAAATTGAATTAGTCTCATGACAAGGACATAGTCCCCTTTTTTCCTTATCTGCCTGATGGAAAGCAGAAGAAAGCCCTGCGTGACACGTCTTGACCCGCAATGTCAATGTGGGCTTTTGTGACAGGCTCTGATTTCTGGCCTCTCATTTGATAAAACCAATTTGGTGGAGGCCAGAAAGGAGCTTGCTGAACACTAAATGTACTTACAGAAAAGGGTGTCTGGGGGTGAGTACTGAAGGCTGCCAGTCTCTCCTAATCGTTGTTAGAGAGCCAGAGTTTCTTTCTGAAAATGGGGCAGAGCCTTGGGGACGCGGCCACCCCCAGCGATGCCCTGTGCAATTCTCCTGCAGGATCACCTTTATTTATCCTTTTATCATCACTGCGCCTTCCTTTTCCTCCATTTGCTTATTTCTTACATTTTTCTTTCCTACTCGTCTGCCTTCCTTTCTTCTTCTTCCATTACTCTCTTGCCCCACCCTTTGTCCCCTATACCAGGCTGAAACCTCTCTCCCTTCTCTGTGCTGACAGGGCACCAGCAGGAAAATCAGGGTGAATGCTGCTTTTCCTTAGCATGAAAAACATGCCTGCTTTCTGGTTTTATGTCCATTTCCCTCTCATTCCTGATGCCCTCCTTCCTGCCTCCACTGCACTGGTAGAGGGCTGTGAACCTGGAACTATTTATAGTTCATTGAGGGAAAAAGCGCCTGAATGCAGGCTGGGTAACAGGAAAATGTAACCTGCACTCACAGTGCAGATCAAACCATTTCTGAATGCACTTTAAGTACTAGAAAGACTTTTTGAATTGCTGTTGTTTGTTTAGTTTTCTTGTTGTTTGTTTTGAACAAGGTTAAAAATTCAGTTTTTTCCACTGATACACAATGCAGTGGGATTTTACTGCAGTAGATTAAGATCTTTTCAATGTAAATTTTAAAAGCTCACAAGAGAATGACTGTCATGTTTTTCCTGAATATTAATTTCAAATAAGAAGCTGTAATCTGAGCAGGGGTAGCCAAGTATCTTTGCAGTCAGAAAACGAACAGAAGCATGCTGAGAAAATTACATTTACACTACAGGGTTGCAATTCCAAGGCGTAAGATTTGGCTGCAGGTACTCTGACAGTGAATCATGGCATTGTGCCAGTGTCATGATCACATTTGAGTGATGCTTTCTTGAAGTTCTGTCATTTGTATCAGGAATTCTGGTGGTTTTGGTTGGAGAGTCATTTCAGCTCATTCCACAGACCTCTAGAGGAGAGAAACAAAATTGAAAACACCGTGTGGCATAACAAATCCAGAAGCATCAACTTTTCCAAGCACGAGGCTGTTCCATTAGCTCATGCAGATTTGAGAAATGTGTTCTCTTTGTTAATACAATGTATTTTTTTTTTTCTGTTCTCTTATTCAGAGACCTGAGCGAAAACCAGATAAAAGGAATCCCTAGAAAGGCCTTTCGAGGAATCATTGATGTGAAGAACTTGTAAGTGACAACTTCATTAATATTTGTGGTGAAAACCTTTCTCCTCACGTTACATCTGGCTGTTCCTATCAGTTTGAGTACCTTGTGTTCAGCTCTGTGCAACACCAAAGGGACCTGCAGACCCTGCAGGGTTTTGTTAGAGGCTACTTTGGTCCCCATGCCTGAGAACATGCCTGGGGAGGTTTTGAGCTGAGGAAAAAAACACACTCAAAGGCTTTACCCCTTCCTGCAGTACTGTCCTGGGGCAAGATGTGCATAGGAACAAATCGGGTTGGGTCTGGGGGTGAAATGGAAATGTTTCGCTTAGTTTCAGTTTTCTGTCCCATCACTTATGTGGAAAGTAAATATGAAAAAATGTGGCACCCAGACACAAATTTGGTTGAGCACAAATCCCAGAAAATGAAAAAAAAAAAAAAACAAACCAAAACAATGTGAGCAGTTAACTGTGCAGGCTTTGACAGCTTGTATTTAAAATTAAAATAATTTGTAAGAGCCATTAAAGAGAGAAAAACAGGCTTTGGGTTTTGTGCTAATGCAGCCAGTCTGTCCTAGCCTATTTCTGTAAGGTAGTCTGAAATACGAGTAAAGACTTTGAGCTCTGTATTTCCAGAGCTGTTGGAGGCTCTTACCTGTTGTGTAACAGGAACCCATTTTGGGGCACACCCGCACACTAACACACTAACGTTGGCTTTGCTGGAGTCAGCACAAGGTGAACTGAACAATGAAATCACAGCCACTGCCACGGCAGGGTTGGGATTTCCTGGGACAACCTGCAGCCACTCTCAGGAGCTTTTCAGAGCCGTTAGAGTTGGCACTGTGTTACCACACCAGCAGCTGACAACTGAGACCCACTGTGTTAAATATTGGAAGCACAGCATAAATGGTGTGGATTTTTTAATGTTTAGGAGAAGAAACAGCTAAAGGAGATCTGAAAAGAAGCCCTTTGCTACAAACAGTCTTGCAACATATCTGTGCTCTGTTATCCGATCTTGCCCCAGTGAAATGTTCTCAGGCATGTGATGTGATTCCTGAGGCATCCTGTGAAGGGCCAGGATGGACTCAATGATCCTGATGGGTCCCTTCCCTTTTGTCATGAGTTATCATGCGTTTTACTTGCCTTGTGTGATCTATAGGAGCAATGGTTGGTATTTTGTTTCAGAAAATGTAACTTTCCCAGCTGTAATTCACTGTTAGTTGTCTGACTTCATTTCAAATAACAAAGTTTGCATTCGGAGTTCAGTTCACCTCTGACAAGCTGTCACAACAAACACAGGTGTTTTGATTTATGCACCCACTCTCAGTGCAGAAGGATCCAGGCTTTCTCCTTTCCATGAACTGATATCAAGGCATGACTGGCTGGAGTGCTTACAGGAACTGTATGGATGTTGGGATTTCAAGCTTTAACAAAAAATTGTCTCTCAAATTAGGCAGTATCTATTGTTTTGCTGTAAAAGACACAGTATCAGAAGTAGTTCCCCGTGCTGCAGTTTCTGTCTTTTGTGAGCACTGAAGTTATCACAGAGTCATGAAATAATTCTGGTTTGCAGTGGTCATCCAGCCCAGCCTCTGGCTCAGCAGGAGCACAGAGCCTGGTACTCTAACAGATTGCTGTTGTGAGCCACGAGTACTGATTGTTTAGATAAATGGCAGGAGAAGCAGACTTTTCACTCATATCTAGACATTCTCTCTTGATAAGGAGTGTATGAATGCCCACGGTGGTCCATGAGAGCAGGTGACTGGTGCTTCCCGACACAGACGAGTGGCCTGTGACTTGCTGAGACAAACATGGCACAATCTTCAGCCAACTTGCTGCTGGAAATACATCAAAATTTCTCCAGCAATAACTGTAAGGGTGTGATGCAAGCCGAACCAAGTTAATATTTAAAGCTCTTTAAGCTTTAAGCAGGGAGCTTGAATATGCTGGTTCCCATTCTCAGCCTACGTTTGGCAGCCAAGTCTCTCCCTTGTGAGCCCCAGCAGGGACCATGCCAGCGAGCAGGGGTGTTCAGGTGCCTGAGCAGGAGAATGAGCCTCTGCCTCGGGGTGCCATTGAGCTGTGCCAACACCTGCCTGGTGGCTGTGACACGAAGGTGCTGATGGCAGAGCAGCAGGGTTGGCTGTTTCTATGGTTATCACTTTGCAGATTTATTGTACTGTGTTTGTGAGGGATCTTGGAGATTTTAAGGCACAAGAAATAAAGCTACATATTGTCCCATACTCCCCAGCCCTTTCCAATTTATATTTAGAATTTCTGTAGGGAAAGGCTGACATGGAATGGTCTCTGTTTTCATGGCTTGACCTTTAACACAGCCTCAAATTCTTCCAGGTTCTTCCCAAAGTGTCCCGATGTCATGACAAAAATAATAACTCTGGAGATATCATAATAGGGACACAGCATGTGCTAGACCAGATGAAAGTCTCCAGATTAGTGCTGTCTTTAACAGCAGCTTGGGAAGCTTCCCTCAGGACAAAATGCAGAGTTGATGCAATAGACTAAGCCAGGGCATGAATTCCTTTTGGATCCCAGCTCTGAAACACGCAGCCTGAGGGCTCGGTATAAATTACAGTGGGTGCCATTTGGAAACCCTGTGAGAATTACCCTGTCTCAGCATGGCCATAGCAGTAATGGACACAGAGTCCCAGGTTGTGTCCAGCTGGAGCAGACTGGTGTAAAAAAATCTGCTTCCTGAATTTAAGGGCAGAGGTGCTGCTGCATCTGTGAAGCAAAGAGAGTCTTTGGTGATGTTCCCCAAGCACCAGGGCTGCAGAGCTGGCTTGATAGAGGAAAAAATAAAATAAAATAAATTGTTAAAATGATGGGGGGAAAAAGTGTTACAGAAAGCAGTGCTTCAAGATATTTTTCAACTTGTCTTTCTTTTTAAACAGTAAAAGCTTTCTATCTTTTATCATTCTCTTAGCAGAACAGTGAGCCCAGGAAAATGAGCTTCGATTAGGGCTGTGCTAAAGAAGAGTTTTAAATGTCAGGGAGGCCAGTGTTTTTGCACAAGACAAAGCCAAAGCAGAGACTGGAGGTTCTCAAACTCATAAGTGGGAGAAATTTAGTTGTGTGAATTATTTTCATATGAAGTGTTTTCTGCTGTTCGAGTACAAAAAATCAAAGAATCTGCACACAAAGAATAAATTGGTGACTCTATTTCTAACTGAAATGTAGAAATAATTATACAGCTTTTAGAAAGTTTCGTGAGCATGTAATGTCCATTACCAGTAGTGAATTTATTTGGGAATTTGGCAAAAACTGACACTTTGAACACATTGTAGAGTAGATGCGTAAACTCTGCTCAGCGGCCCTAGGAGCTGAACAAGAGAGGGCAAGAGAGGGCCAGCCTGCAGAGCACACCTGTATTCAATTTCTGTTACTTATTACTTGGTGAACAGGAAATGTTTCTTGCAGGAATCTAGCCCCAAGTAAGCACATTTATTTCAAGAATTAAAGTGTATGGGTTTGGGTCTCGTTGAGCTTTGGGATAACTCAGCGCTGTCAGCCATGGCCTTCAATCATAAAAATATATAGAGCTGCTTCTTGGATTACTGCACATTTCCCCTGCTTGTGTCACATCTCGGTGTTCGGGGGAGTGTTTCTCTGGTGAGGCATTCCTGCAGTTGCTGTTGAGTTAGCCTGTCCAGCCCACCTCACTGAGGGCAGCCGGGATCCCGGAACAGGGATATGCAGAGCTTGATGTTAGGAAGAAATTCCTCCTTGTGAGGGTGGGGAGGCCCTGGCAGAGGTTGCCCAGAGAAGCTGGGGCTGCCCCATCCCTGGAGGTGTTCCAGGCCAGGTTGGATGGGGCTTGGAGCAGCCTGGTCTTGTGGAAGGTGTCCCTGCCCATAGCAGGGGGTGCCACAAGATGATCTTTAGGGTCCTTTCCAACCCAAACCATTCTATGAGTCTGCAAACGTCTCCCAGCCAAGGAAAGGAGAACATCAATCCACACGTGTGCAGCGTGGATGGAGGGCAGAATGACAGAGCAGCAGAGCAGAGGGGGAGCCACCCTGAGCAAGCAGCCACCCTGTGTGAGCACCACTCAGAGCTAGAGCCACATGGAATGACACAGGCACTGCTTTTTCTGTCAGGAGTTGCTGCAGTTTCTTGTTCTTGATTCACTGGAACTCAGTTCCATCCATATTCAGCTCCTGCCCTTTATCTCTCATGGGCTTTAGCTGTAAGATTCTGTAGCGCTGGGAAAAAAAGAAGTTAACAGGTTCATGTGTCTTGATAACACAGGCTCATTGCATTTCTGTCTGAATACTTCTCAGCCTCACCTGAGATAATAGCTCCTATCACTAGGCCTGCAAGTGGCTTTCCCTGTGTTCTGGGGCCGCTTAGCAATTGTGGGTAATATCCTCCTTGATAGCCCTAAAGGTTCTTGTGGAGGAAGAAATGAAGCATTTCGTTTTTGTTTTTTTTTTAAGAGTACAGAAGTACACCAGCACATATGTAACATTTAACACTTCTGCTAGTCAGTACACATTTATTTTCCTAGTGGTTAAATTACCTCTGCAGTGTGGAAAATCAGAGCTCCATGAGTACTGTAAAATATTGTTGTATCTATTAGTTTCAGTTCCTTATTTGTTAAATGGCTTTTCCTGGAAGATTCTGTTTCTTTTTCTGCATGCATCTACTATTAGCATCAATCCATGTGACTTTTACAAAAATTAAACATCTCAATTGCACATTCAGGTTTTGGAAAAAGCTGAACTAGTAATTTTTTTTAACCATCCCAGCCAGCTCTGCAGAGTATATTTGTAGCTTCTGCCATTCAGCCATAGGAATAATTAAACATATCTGTCAAGTTAAACTAATGAATAAACCCAAGGAAATAATGGTTGATTTGTGTGTAGCCATTTCACTAGAAGAAAGCAAGTGATTGTGAGTTGTTTGCCGTACATAAATATGCAGTAGATCTTAATGAAATGTTACACTACAGAACGTAACTCCTTTAGTCTGGGTTCTCCAGGGAAGCTGTTATCCAGAGCTCTCTGAAATTCCTGGCTGTAGTTTCTTGACGTTTGTGTACAGGATTCACTGTTACTCTTGCAGTTTGCAGTGAAATGAAACAAAAGGAGGAAGATAAACAGTTGGCCAGATTTTCCACTCGTTTTGTGTAAAATCTGGAATAAGCCGTCTGAAGCCAGTGGTTGGCCTCAAATAAAAGCAAAGAAATGCCTAGAGGAGAATCGCTTATCACATGTTGGGTTATGTATTTGCTTATGTATCTCACTGGACTGAACAATGTGTGACTATATTTGATGGTGTGCATGAAAAGAACAGTATGTTTTAAACAAGAATGCATAAAAAATGTCAGGAAAATATATATTTCTATTATGGAACAAATTTCAGGTTGTTTTGACAAAGAGCTGACAAAACAGGTCAGAGGCATGGAAAGAGATATTTGGGATACTTGTTTGAGACAAGCCTTTTGCACTCTTTAGGAGGCAAAAAGATCACCTCACTTCAGCTGTATAAATTTCTAAATAATTTTCATCCTCCTTGTCCACAAATTCACACTGCACTCAATGTATTCCAACAGTGTATTCCTTTCCATCTCCTGTAATTGGTCTTCATTGTGATAGTGACCATAATGAATTCAAGAGAGATCTCTGTGGCCATCACATTTGCTTTCCTAGAAATTTCATTGTCATGCAGCATTATTGTAACATTAAAATAACAAGTTACCAACTTACCACCTTCCATGGAGAAACACCACCTGCAGCGTCAGTTAATTTTATGAATACATTAGTTTGAGCTTTTGCCATCTGTTCTAGCCCTTTTAATAAATGCAAAAAGCATATATTTCACAATTAACTCATTAAAAGGATATGATTGATTGAAATGCACACGCATGTTCCCTTACACAACGGTTAAGGTGGGATGTGCCAAGCACAGAGAGAGATTCTGAGCCACAGCAGAGGACATTTTGTGAGACAGAAGTGTTTCTCTCTTGACATCCTCAGCCACACACACAGGGCCAGCACATCAAGTGACACAAAAGGTGACACTGGTTGCTTCGTTGTTCTCTTGAGAGTCGTGGCCCAGCCCTGCAGGGGCTCCCTCGTGGTTCTGCCCAGGGAGCTGCTGCTTTCCTGCCTGAGGTCACGGGGTGTGCAATGCCCCTTGGTGTGTTTTTCTATTCTGTTCTGTTCTGTTCTGTTCTATTCTATTCTATTCTATTCTATTCTGTTCTGTTCTATTCTATTCTATTCTATTCTATTCTATTCTGTTTTGAATCACTAACCTCTAAAATCTACCTGCCCTGATCTTTCTAAATAGCTTCTCTTGTCCATCTTAAAGGAAAAATGTGAGAATAAAGTCAGAAAGTTTAAATGCTGTGCAGGCTGGCTTTGGGCAGGCAGGAGGGTGTAGGGAGGAACTGCGTTTTCGTTTGTCCCAGCTGGAGGTGCCTTCCTGCTCCCTCTGTTTCCATCAGGAATGTCATAGCTGCTGCAGCCACAGCCAAGGGAAAGCCTGTTAGGAACATGGATGAAAACTTGAAACTTAGTTCAGAAACTGCATAATCACAGTTCTTCCTCTGCCTCCAGTGAATCGGCAGAGCCTTTTTGCTCTCTGTGCTGCATTGGAGAGGTGATGTGTTTATCATCAGTGCCTTCCTGATGGTCTGTGGGAGCACAGAATCCTGGGCACAGGCTGTGTGCCCTGTCCTTGTATCCCTTCCCTTGCAGAAGAGTCTTGTGCAGGATGGCTGAGGGTGAGCAAGGGGTCTGGAATAAAAAGCTAATTCGGAATTTTTCTGGAATGTGATGCACAGAGGCAGTGCCTTCTGAGTAACTGTGCTGAATAACTGTGCTCTCTGGCAGTTTATTGGCATTTTCGTGAAATACCGTGGGGTTTAAATGTCATTACAACCCTGAAACTTTTGCATGTCTCTTTTGACATCCTAAGAAATAGTCATTATTCAGAATTACCTTCTTGAGAAGAAACTTTCATAGGATTTTTGCAACATGCACTGATTGCTAAGAGATACCAGTTCAGCAGCGATCTCATTAGTGAGTGAGCCAGTTTCAGTCTTGATAGTGTGTTTTTGTGAGTGCTTGGCATTAGTGTCATGTCAGCCCTCCAGGGGACATTTTAGAAGGGCATGAAGTGATAGGACAATGGGGAATGGCTTTAAACTAACAGAGAGCAGGTTTAGGTTGGATATTAGGAAGAAATTTCTTCCCTGTGAGGGTGGTGAGGCCCTGGCACAGGTCACCCAGAGAAGCTGTGGCTGCTCCATCCCTGGAAGTGTTCAAGGCCAGGTTGCTTGGAGCAACCTGGGATAGTGGAAGGTGTCCCTGCCCGTGGCAGGGGGTGGAATTAGATGGTCTTTAGTCCCTTCTAACCCAAACGTACATGATTCTGTGATCCTGTGGTTCACGTGGTCAACTGGAGGGTTTGGTCCCAACCTGCAGGATATTCCCGTATTTTAGGACAAGGGATGTTAATGAGAATGCTGCTTCCTTGCATTGTTCCCCAGCAGCCTGGAATGGTCCCATGTGCATCAGGGGGCAATGGAACAGACATGGGCAGACCAACAACCTGCAAAGTCTGCAGCACACGTGGTAAATACTGAGTAACCCCAAAACCATTTCATGAAGTATTTAAAGCTGTACCATATTTGATAGTGTCATCAGCCCATACTTGCATTTTTTAAACACATTCTGGTTTGTGTAATCCCCTTTCTCGTGGCCCTCGCTAATAAATGGAACACCAGGTGGATGAACCAGCACAGAACGATCTTAAATCTGTTGAATGTGCTAAACTATGACTTGTACTTCACGTGAGATTGATTGCACAGATTGAAAATGCGCCGCTGATTTATTTATTTTATTTTTTAAATGAAAACATCTGCATTAAGTAGAGTGGATGTCTGCTCTGTTCTCTTGTCCACTTGCATTTCAGGAAGTGTTTGTTTTCATGGATGTCTGTAGTTGTGAGCTCAACGGGCCACAAGGGATCTGTCACTGACAACTTATTAAAAGCCGAACCATCACTCCTGAGGAACAGATTTCCTCACTGTAAAGGTTGCTTTCCCCTGAGTAAAATTTCAGATAAATAAAAAGCTGAAATATCTCTTAAGTGTGTTCTACTTATAAAATAGAAGTTTATAAGCCAATAGTATTTAGTAGTGGTGGATGTATGCTTGGTGGCATTTAATATTTTTTAAATTTTCATTTTTCTGAGCTAATCAGAGCTGACTACCCCCATAATAAGGTTACACATAATTCTGATTTACCCAATTTCTGTATTCTGGACACCCACTATATTGGTTTTAGTTTTAATTTTTGGGCAAACCACAGATGTTTTAGTATTTCTTGTAGAAGCATAAATTCCAATTGTTTTGTCCTTTTCTGGAAAAGTATTTCAAGCATTATTGAAAGCCTGCACTTTAAATGTTCATATGGTAAAATCCTGATGCTGATGACAAGAAAGATGAAGTATCCCACACAGGCCTAAGTCATCCTTTCCATCAACTTCAAATTCTGTTCTGATCTTCCCTATGCTTTGTGCCTTGCATAATTTATTGCCTTCTCCAGCCTAAGAGGGGCTCCTTCTGCAGCCATTAGCCATGAGCTCTGTTAGCTGGTCATCAGGGGGGTTTGAAGAGTGACACGGATGTGCTGTGTCCCATCAGGAACGCGACACAAGTGACACAGGGATGGGAATCCTTTGCACAGGAGACTGAAATAGTCCAGTCTTTGTGTGTCAGAACCTCAGGCTTGATGGTCACTTCTACAATTTCCCTTTGGTTAGGTAAGATCCGGGAGTCTAGAGATTTAAATTATATATAATTCACTTGCCTAAATGGGACATTAGTGGAATTTTTTAAGCAAGGTCACAAGCTCCAGGTCCAGAGTTTGATAAAAGAAAACCTCATCCCTAATCCTGAATGGGACCCATTATCTGGGGTTTGAAATCTGCTACAAAAAGTCAGGGTGAATATTGCTGTTTCCAGAGATTACTTATCTGCTTGCTTATTTCACTGAGCTCTGCTCAGTGCTTTCTGGGCTCATTATTCTTTTTTCCTAATGAAGCACAGATACATTTTGATGCAGCACCCATGCTGCAGCACTGCTTTTGTATGGAGAGTAATGAATAGCAGATTTGGTTCTTTTCTGTTTTAACAGACTTACAAGAGTCTCTCTGACAGAAACAAACTCCAGAAAATACCTTGATTTAAAAACAGGCTATGTGGTATTCTTACTGTCCTTTTGATATAAAACTTGATTAAAATGGGATGTGACATCAGTTGAGAAAGTATGAAAATCAAATTTTCTTTATTATGTACGTGTTTAGACTAACCTATGCCTACAGTTTATCTTTGTATAATTTATGCTGTCTTTGTGCCATGCCTTAATTTTGAATACATTTGTTGAAGATTTCCTGTAGCATTCATCTACGATTGTCAAAAGGAAGTTTTATTCTAAAAAAAGAGATAGTACTGGTTTTAATTATGAATCTAAATAGCTTCATAACCAGAGTGAACTCTGAATTCACATCATTTTTATGATAGCCACACCATTCCAGGTTTATTGATTTTGTCATTTGCTTCATTACATTTAATGCAAACCTTTTGTATGAAATTATTCTGGTGCTGTGCTGGCCACGGAGGGGTCAGCGTGTGCAGTCTCTAGCCAAAACAGCATAGCAATATCATTTTAGTGCAGACTCCATGAATAAAGGGGGGTTGTAAATACTGCCCACCAGCAGAACAAAGTTTGCCTTTTTCCTCTTGACCTTCCCAGCTGGACAAAGTTAAAACCACAGCTTGAGCTGTCTTTTTTTTCCTTCTTCTTTTCTCTCCCCCTGTGTTTCACTTCAGCTCTTTGGTCAGTGTGACAAATGTCTGGTACTGGAGAGGAGAAGGGTGTTTGGGGGGTGGGTTTGGGCACAGCCTGCTCGATCCCTGGCAGTGCCAGGCTGTGCTGGGAATGGCCTGGCAGCAGCAGCTCCGTGCCCGGTGGAGATCTCCCGAGGGAGGTGGTCTGCAGGGAGTGCTGATCTCCTGCTCAGAAGCTGTTTCGAAGAGCCACTTGCTTTTTGGCTTTCAAGGCAGAGGCACTGCGTGTCTGAGGTCTCCAGCTGTTTGGCCATTTCACTGGGATTAAATTCTGAT
Source organism: Struthidea cinerea (assembly GCA_013397865.1). Classification (NCBI taxonomy): domain Eukaryota; kingdom Metazoa; phylum Chordata; class Aves; order Passeriformes; family Corcoracidae; genus Struthidea; species Struthidea cinerea. The sequence continues at coordinate 755,395 of VZTI01005123.1, forward strand.
ATTTCATTTTGTAAATAGGCAGCAATGTGCCAGGAGCTGCTGTACGCTTTAACGTGTCCCTGCCCATGGCAGGGGAGTTTGGAACTAGATGATCTTTAAGGTCCCTTCCAACCCAAGCCATTCTGTGATTCTCTGAATAAAACTTCTTGAGTTCTTAATTAATACTGCATCACTTTTTCTGTATAACACGATTATTATTTTTAATATAACTTCATTTTAAAAAGTGTTGAAAACACTATGCAAACCAGGTAAGTAAATGGATCCTTGTTTTCCCAGAAGGCAATGACTTAGGCTCAAAAATTAATTTCAGTAATTGATTGGGGGGCTAGATTTCCTGCACCGCTCTTCCCTGACCACGAAGTGAGATGGATGTCCCCCTGCTTTTGACCCCAACTCTTAACTCAGCTGCAGCTTTCTTCCTGACCCAAGCCCTCAGGTGAGCTGCAGCTTTCTCTGTGAGAGCAGAGCTGCCTGTTTAAAACAAGCCTGTGCAGCTTCTTGCCACATTTAGAGCCCAGAAGGGAATGATTACATTTTTCATTCAGTGATTCAGTCTGTTCCATGACTTTGCTATCCTGCAGTTGGGTGACTCCATGAGATAAAGTGTAGAAAAACAAAGCCACCTGCAATTCAATTCAATACAAAATTGATATGCCTTGAAAGAAAAATATTAAACTGTGATGGTATAACTGTATTGTAGAGTTTTTTCATCACAAATTGTTTTTATATGAACATATGCTCACTGTTCGTACAGCAAGGGATGTTATACAGTCCTTTTAAACAGCTCAATTGCTGCATCACTTGAAAATTTCCTCAAAAGAAGTTCAGATCATGTAAATCCTACATGGATATTAAGAAGATCCGATGGAGGATCTTTGTTTTATTAAAAAAAACCCTCAGTGTTTTTGCTTGGATCTGCAGTGTTTTCTTCCTGTATAAAACAAGGATCTAAATCTGAGCAAAGCACAGAGGGAATTCTCAGGCACTCAGATATCTGTTATGAGATTAATAGAAATAAAGTTGATTATCTAGGTGCAAATCTGAGAATGGCTTTAGTATAATAGCTCTGAGGTAGGCAAGAATAAAACCCCTTTTGTTTAAGACCAGATGACACAGGGTGAGTGGAGACAGCAGCAGTGGGAAAGGCTGTGAGATGATGGCCTCATTTGTACAACTGATTTCTGCTACTGAATATCATTTCCCTCCAGTTTTTTTCCTACCAAAGGCCTGTGGGATCTAATTTTGCTTTTGTTTACCCTTTGGTAGTCCCATAAATGTCAAAGAAACAAATGAGAGAATTCCATCTTCATGTGGAAGTAACCTCTGCTCCAGTCTTTTGTGGGTTTTTTTAAAGCTCTTTTTGGAGTTGTTTTTCCAACTCATTGAGCAGCACAGTAGCGCTATGGTAATGTGCATACCCAGCTTCTCCGAGGTGCATTTGCACACTTAGGATTCTTCTTCCTTTCTCTTGTTTGACTAGGGAAAACGAGGATTTTGGAATTGTTTATTTGAAGGAACAGGAGAGTTTCATGAATGAACGGTCAAGATTATTTCCCTGTATAAATTCGGCATCGATATCCTGTCAATCACAAGTTGCTTGTGCAGCAGTCATGATACGTTAATGCTAGAATTTAGAGTGCTGCTTTTCAAAAAAAAACCCCAAAAAACCCCAACCCAAAACCAAACCTACAAACCCTAGAATTTAACTCATTTGAAGAGATTATATATATATATATATATATATAATATATATATTATATATANTACACAGGAAATCTGAAGGCAAATGATTTGCATTAAGATGCCCATAAGCAGTTCTTGCTGCATTTCCAGGAGCCCAACATAAAGCATCCAGCCTGCCTCTCAGGGCAGCAAAACAGGACTCTTTCATACACATTAAAAATGGCATTTTGTGGCATGGGGTGGGAAACGGAGCTTTCTGGTGTGAAAATTAGCTTTAGAAATGCGATTGACATTTTTCCCCTTTTTTTCTTCTTCCTTCTACTTTTTTTTTGGTGACCCTTCAGTAGCCCTGTATGTGAGTTTCACCCTTGAACCTACTTTATTTTGTATTTAATTTATATTCTTAAACTCGGGTCATATGCAGCAACAGCTATTGATTAGATCCTGCTTTTAAACCCAGTCTTACAGGGAAGATGACTGCTGCAAAGAGGTCAAGTGGTTTGCCTGAAATAATTCACTGAGTAAGGGGGGCTCACAATTATCTGAACCATTTAAGTGGGGTTTTTTTTGTTGAGGGTGGATTTTTAGTTTGATTTTTAGCTCTCTGCCTGCAGCTCTCACTGCTTTTCAGAAATGTGGTGCTCTCCCTTCCTGAGGAGCAGCTGAAAACATAATTAAGGGTTAATGTTCAGGCGGGGAGGGGGAGCAGCCAGCCCTTCACAATAAGTTGGGCAATAAGCAGCGCTCTCAGGAGAGTGACTGAGAAGGATGGGAGAAATGTCCTGTGAAGCCAATTGTTCAGGTATCCTCTTTACCTCCTTACAAAAAAATTACTGCTTTGATTGCAAGAAAGCAAAAATTGGGGCAGGGCTTTTTTCTGGCCATTTTATTTCAGCGCTGTCAGGTCTGAGTATGAATTAGGTTTTTGAGGTTTTGTCTAAAGGGTCAGGTAAGGTAACTGGTATGTTCTTGTGATCCAAACCTTCTGCCTAATCCTGCCTGGGAGTACAAGCTTTCTTGCACGTGGCGTCCTTTTTGTCGTGACAATCCTGGCAGAGGAAGCAGCTGTCTCTGTATGAACGTATTTATGGACTAATGTCAGGAAAAAAAACTTATAAAAATACACACCACCTAGCAAGGAAATTTCAAAGTCATCTGGATAAGTTAATTTTTAAGATCCTTTGATAGTGGCTTCAAGTTTGTAAGGCTCGTAGAATCTTTATTCAGTGGCTAGTGAGTAAATGTGGATGAACCTTTCAGAAATGTAAGCATTTATATTTAAGAAAGCACAATGTCTAGGATGACCTGAAGGTTGTTTTGATGATTTCAAAAGAAAATATTTTTCTTTAAAAAAATTTTTAAAGTATAATTTGCAAAGAAAAATATTGATGTCTGTAACTTGTAGGAAATTCTGTACATAAACCTGCCTCTACAGTATTTTCTGCTGATGTCAGAAGTAAGGTGCAAAAAGTATTTAATAATACTAACCATATTTCTAATAGTAAGCCGTCTTCTATCCATATTTTTTGCTTTAAAATTGGGCATGCAGTTTTCTCATGATGCTGTTTTTACCAGTTTTTGATGAAATAATTCTTTCACATTTACGTTCATTACAAATCCTGCATTTATAGATGAGTGCAGAGTTTTAAGTCACTCAAGTCTCCTGCAAGATGGAATAAATCCCTTTGGAGGTGACCTATCCTCCTGCTCTTGCAATGCGTGTTGTCTTGGGATTATGGTTGTCCTTTGATACTGGGATTACTCTGTGATGTTTCAGCTCCCGGATCGAGTTACTCCTTGCCCAGCAGTTTATCTCTCCAGGAGATTGGCAGTCCACAAGGAAAGCTGAAAGACCTCAGCACCTGTAGCTGATTTTCAGTTCTCCCCAAGAATTAAGCTTTTGTGAGGATATCAGGTACCAGCAGGGTTTTTGATGATTTTTTTCCTTTCAAGCACTGCAGTCCAGTAAAACACCAGTGCTGTTATACATCTTTTACCTATATCTTTATAAAGGTGCTTTGTGGCAGCAGTAACATCATCAGTAATTACCTATTGCACAGTGTTCAGCACTTTTGAAATAAACTCTCCCTCCTCCATGTTTTACGTTTGTATTATACCTGTCCCAAGGCCAGAGAAGAACATTTTAATTTGGAAAGTCAACTTTAGTGGAACTGGAAAAGATGAGCTCAGTTCCTGAAATTTTGTAAAACCTCATGATGCTGCTGACAGCTTAGGGGAGGAGGAATAAATGTATGAAAGGGTGAGGGACTCAAATGCTGCAGCCATCCCATAAATGCCAAAAATAGATGGGTGCCATTTGTTTTTATGAATTAAAAGAAACAGACCTATGGTTACATGTAGGTGGAAAGAAACTCCCTGGTGAATATGCACAAGAGTTGTCACATATGCTCCGTGCCATGTCGCTGAAGGATATGTGGCAGTGCCACATTGATTTGGTGAAACATTGTTTGGGAAGTTGAAGATCTGCTAACAAAAACTGAATGCAGTCATCCAAACATATTGGGTGCTTATGGTTCATATGGGCGTTCAAATAGAACATTTGTTCCAAAATGCTTGTAAACATAAATCTGCAGGATGGATTGCTGTCCTTACCCCGGGTGACAAACATTTCACAGATGACGCGAATTTGGCTGCCTTGAAAACAGTAAAGCAAAATGGCTTGTCAACTGTGATCCAGTTTGCTGTTAATTCCAGAGCACTTCTCAAAGTATTTAAAAGTTGTTGTAATTACTAAGTGCCTAGATAACCAAGAAGAACATTGGTTTTGGTTCCCATTTAATCTATCAGGTAACTTATTTATTTTGGTCCCGACAATCTTTTTTTTGGGTTTTCTTTTGTTTTACTTTTCTTAGTCACTTTACTTTTCATTCTGGAAACTGGTTATTCTTTCCAAACACTTCTTGTCCTGGTTAGTTCTCTTAAAGTGTTGGAGGCTTTCATTTGTTAGGTGCAGGTATTTCACTGACAGCATAGGTGAGTTTGGGAATTGTTCTAGACCTAGTGTAGACGAAGGAGTGTGGGGGCAGAGGGGAACACAAGTCAGAGGCATAGCTGGTGTGGCATCCTCAGAAATATGTCATAGGATGATTAATTTGGATATGGACAACTACTCAGGGAAGAGGAATAAGTCTTCAGGTTTGTGTTCATCTGCCCAAAAACCACTCCATGTCCTTGAGTGGACCTCAGGAATGGGGATAACGAGGAGTCAGCTGTTGGCTGGCCTGCTCAGGGCTCTTGCTTGTGAGACCTCATTGTATGTGACAGAATAGCAGAGTTTAGTGCTTATTGAAACCCTTTTCCACTCTTCTTACTCTAAGGGAAATGTTATTTGCTTACTCATCTATAAATGCATGTATATGTAACTACATAAATTACATATATAAGCACACAGAGTCCTCAGAAAAGTGCTGAGTACTATTTTTATAAACTTAGTAAAAATATAAATAAGCATATAAAAGCACACAGCAAGATTTCACCCTTTCATTGCAGTTTTTCTAGCAGAAGCAAGTAATGCAGTAACCCAAAGCACATATTGTGTTAACTTATTTGTTTGAAACCATGTAGCAGAACAAGCAAATTTGGGGCAATGAGGTAGTCAGACTATAAGAAGTAATTCCAGTGGGAGTCTGGATGGGGAACTTGAATTCATTGCCTTGAGCATGAAGTTTGATGTAAATGCCTTAAAGGCTTGTGAGGTTCAGGCTGAATTCCAATGTCTCTCTCCCTCTGAACTTATCCATACACTTACCTAGAACTGATTACAAGTCGGCCACAGCTCTGACTTGCAAAATGAGATGTGATGCTAAGAAACGACAAAGACTTGAAATCAGAGGATCGAGGCTTTGCGTTGTAGCAACCACTGGAAAACAAATTTCAAAGGTTTTTACAGTGTCTTGCCAGCCCTGTTTTGTATCAGTAAGAGGGCAACAGCACAGGGCTGTTGTTATATAAGGCACTTGGAGCTGCTGCTCTTCCTCAGCTGGCCTGAGAAATCATGTACCAGCAAAGCAGAGAAATGGTTAGGAGTCAGAATTTGGAGCTACATGTCATTTAGGAGCATTTTTGTGTTAAAAACAAAACCTCTGACTTTGGTAATACCCAGGCAGGTCATCAGTGAACAAGAGAGAACTGTAACTAAGCCCAATGGCTCCTTGTCCTAAGGTAATTGAAAACACTTATTTTTTTGTTGGTTAGTTTGTCAGTGGCCAATTTTACAGCAGAAATTACTAGAATGGGATAAATTCCATGTCTCAAAAGCAAACTGCTGTTGCCTGATCGGTATAGAAGAAAAGGGGTAAAACAAAGCAAAATCCTGGAAGCACACCCTCCAATGCTGCTTTTCATCATCTGGAGTGCCACTTACTTGTCCCACAATACGAACCCACAGCTGTGTTGAAGATGAAATGGCCTGATTTGGAACCCTTAGGAAAGCTTCTGAGCCTGTATTAAGCATGGTCAGTGCTGGAAACCCCTACCAGAATGATTTTAAATTGATGCAGTGTCTTGAAATGTGTAATTTGTGAACTGTTCTCCAGTGGCTGTGGGAGTTGGTTGAGGAACTGAGTAAGACCATGTCAAAAAAAATCCCCCAATCCCAAATGGGACATGGAGCTATCCAGAACTGTGATTCCTTCTCCAGCTTTAACTGGCCAATTTTGGTTTTTTTAAAACAGTCGGTTAAAACATGCTTTGATTGAAAACTTATTGGCGTGTTATGCTAAGAAACTACCATTTATAACTGCAAGCTGTTAATTGGATATTATCCACAAGTTTTTAATATAAATTTTCTAATCAACAACAACAACAAAAAAACTTACCAAAACCAAAAAAATGAACTGTTTTGCCCAAATTTACCAGCCATGCAGCAAGGCAGACACTCTACCATGACTTTACTAACAATATCACAAGTCATTGTATGACTGCAGGTGATAGCATTAATCTAAGGTGATATGGGATTTATTTATGGGATCTGATGTGAGGGGACAGATGTCTGGAGATCGAATGTCCAGATTTCCTTTTGCTCTGTCATCCCCCTAACCCTGTAAAAAACAGGCACTTCTGGGCCTGGCCCTGGGCACGTTCACCTTCCCTGCTCTGCGCTTGCCCTCTGCCATAGCCTCGATGCCCCACGACATTTTCATGTTTGCTGGTCAAGTCCAAGTTTCTCAAAGGCAGAAGAGCCCTTATTTTCCTCTCAAACCTGAGTTTTGTAAGTTATTAAACATAAAAATGTGTCAGCAATGAACACCACCAGAATTAACACGTCTTTGCTAAGTGTCCCTGTTAAATAATCTCACGGTGAGCTCTTGCGCGTTCCTGTGCGGCCGGCACACGGGCAGTGCCAGGGAAACCTGCAGCAGTGTCCTCGGGGCAGCAGGAATGTCACCCGTGCCCAGAACATCTCCTGTCCAGCACTGTGGCCAGGAACCAGCAGAGCACTAACCCTGCCTTGCTGTATCACACTAAAGAGTTTCTTGCAGCCCTCTGCCCTACTGAGCCCATTTCAGAAATACCGGTGGCTCCAAAAAAATTCCATCTTTGACAACTGACAGCTGATACGCATTTTAATAGGAAGGGATGGAGCATTTTGGGTCTTTCTTTTTAAAGTTTTGGTTCTGTATTGAATTTGTTACAACATGGAACATACACACGCAGTAATTTTAAGGAGAGAACCCAAATCCTGGTTGATGCTGCCGTATTGATCAGTGGTAGCAGCTCGCCTGTGGGGGCTCATTTGTTTTGCCTTGGAAATGAGCATGACTTATGTGCTGTTAGTTCCGTATAAGTGATGCCATGACGGTGCATGAGCCTGTGTAAACACTGGCCTTGTTCTCAGGGCACATCTTCTGGGCGAGGGTCAGGGGTGCTGCTGGCCTGGGGTGAGGATGGGGCACAGGCAGCCAGACCCCGCACACTCGCTGTGCCTCCCTTCCCTGCCAGAAACACGGGAGAGGAGGGAGGGGCACAGGGTGCGAGGGGAGCAACAGCCACAGATGAGCAGAGGTCAGACATCACTGCAGGTCAGGGGTGGAAGGCAGCAGTTCCTGTTCCACCTGCAGCAGCTGGGTGGATGGAACCACCTGCACCTCCTCTGCCCCATGCTCTTTGCACATTACAAATTTCTACTCTTTATTTAGATTAAACAACTGCATATTTTTTCTACGTAGGTACCTCGCTTTCAGGTCTTCCAGTTTCATAATATGGCCCCTAATGATATGATTTCCTATTAATATTCCTAATCTGATTCCCTAGTATGATTTTCTATTAATAAGGTCACTGCTTAGTAACATTCTGAACTAGAACTTTCCCTTACGTGTGGTATTTGACACTTGTCAACTGAACATAACAATAAATAAAAATTTAAATAAGTGCAAACCTTCTAAAACTGTAAAAAACATCACAGTAAGTAACTTTCATTTTCTCAAACACCCATTTTATCTTCCTCATTTCTTCCCCTTTCCCCTTTGGGGCTATGGCAGAGGAGAACAACAGATGGTTATCAGTCAAGAGTAACTAGGGAAACGGCAAAACCTGCCCCAATTGCTATGGAGACAGCCATTTCGGTGCTTGGTATGCACTATTTGTTACATCAGCAACCAGAGAGAGTTAAAAAAAGAAAAAAAAAGGTTCTAAAGCACCTGATATTGAAAGGAAATCTTGTGTTTGTGTGTATTTGTCCTTGTGGCAGGAGTAGTCTTCATGTTCGTTTGCCACTCAAGTTTTGCTTTAAGCTGATATTTGGGTCATTTTTTGACAGCACCACTTTGATTTGTGAGTTAATGTAATACAAATAATCAGAGTAAATACTTAATGCTTTTGAATAGTCTGCAGAGTAATTATTCATAAGCAACTCTTCCCCTTCAGATTCCTGCCTCATTGAATTTAACAACCTGGCAGCACAGGTCAGGTATGAAAACTGAAGACAGAGAATATGACTCTGCCCAATTTTTTCAGGCAGATGAGCTGTTTCTGTACAAAGCCTCAACCACAGCTTTTGGCAAAATCACATCCTTGGGGAAAAAAAAAAGGAATTTTGGAGCACTTGTAAAATTCTCAGAGTGAGATTGCAGCTTGATCACAACATCTGTATCAATCTTTTAAATTTTCTAATATGAGCAAGATCTTATAGAGTGATTTTAGTGAAGCATAAATAAAGAGTAAAAATTAAATGGAAAAAATGCATTAAAAGCTACTTTGAAAGAAGTTCACATTATTTCAATTTAATTGAATTTAATATTACTTCAAAGTACCATCTTTCCCCATTTGTTGGGGCTTCCTTATCAATTAATACAATGATAAGGACTTTAGTTTGGTATGTGAGAAATTTTAAATAGTTGTGTTGGTGTCACTTTCCTTAGATATTTTAATATTCTTGAAGTTATGTAAGGGCAATAAATGTTACAGAGTGTCTCTCTATTTCTTGCAGGTTATGGAAGGACTTTAAAATACTAGAGTGCAGACTTTACAGGAAAGGGATGACATAGAGCCAGCAAGTCTGTATTAGAAATGAAATGAAATGAAAAAGGAAATGGAAGGGAAAAATGTTGTCCAAACAGAGGTTCTTTTGGACATATAATTAGCAAAATTATTTCTTTTCTGAAAATGATTCTATAATAATTTATAGTGAATTTATCTTCCTGTGAAATCACTATTGAAATCCCTTTAAATATTTTGGTGATACAATACCTGTAACATGGATACTCTGGTTAAAAATGCAAGTCTTTCATTAATGAGGAAATGGCTCTTGCCTAATTTTTTATGTACAAGTGTAGATACAATCTGTAACGTAGTACAGTAATTTTAGTAACAGTAGAACCTTAAATATGCAACTATTATAACACTGCTTTTTTTTGCTAAATGTGAAAGATGAGAAAGAAATTTGAACAGTACATATTACAGTAGTCATTAATACTGGCTTTTATTTAAATATTTAACTAGATTTTGAGCAAAATATAGAAAGAGGTTATAGTAATTTAACTACTGTCACAGTATAATTAAAAAACAGATTAGTGCTTGAGCTTTGCAGTGGCCTTGGTAGTGTTTGAAAATGGAAAAAAAAATCCCTCACTGAATAAAGTACAAAACACTGGTTATAAAGTCCATTATTCTTAAATGTTGATGCTTGAAGGGCCTCTTCTTTGTGAATGTGAGTATGGCTAATTGCAGAAAATATAGTTGGTGTGCTGTGAAGAAACCTTGCTAGTAATACAACTGGAGGGTTTTAAACAGAAACAGTTTTTTAATGTTAATAAAAAATTAGATTATTTCAGTTTCGGTAAATTTCACCCTGCATGAATTCAATTCTTTAATGTTTTAGAATAGTTTTGTGTTTAAAAAAAATCTTAAAGCTAGTAACATGATAAAAATTATGTCAGCTTTGTTGCTGGGAATTTTTATCTCTCAAATGCATTTGTAAATAAAATATTCCTTATTGTTGTGAGCAAAACCTTCAAGGCTCAGTATTTAAAGGATTATTTCAAATGGCAAAAGAATATATCAACATTGTAAAACCCTATTCCTTCTTAATAGTATTTGAAATTTAACTCTTATTTATGATAGATAATGCACAAGTGTAAATGGATAAGCCAGAGTTACACTCTGTCAGGGAAAAGGTGCTTTAAACATTTAAAGTGGCATTTTAGCCAAGCCATAGATTCTGCTGTGATGTAAATCTGCTAGGATGCAGTGTTATTTCTCATTTCCTAGAAATGTGTCTACGTTTGGGTTTGTTTTTTTCCTTAAAAACATAAATTGTAAAGTTTAACTTTTATCAATCAGTTGCATGTAATGTAGTCACACAATTTTCCTGTTTTTTAATAAAACCCGAGAGTAGTTATTGAGTCTACATTAGAGCCAAATTACAGTAAAACATATGGCTTTATGTATTACAGCTCTACCACATGAAAAATGTCTTTTCCTCCAAAGACTTTTATAAATTCTTGGATTGTTTATAAGCATTTGTCTGTGTCACACTCCATCTGAATCCCATTTGCCCATTCAATATTTTCCTTGCTTGAGTGCTTTGCTCTGTTCTCTGAGCTCTTCTGGTATTGCTCGTCGTTATCTCTCGGCATTGTCTGGTTGCTAATTGCCTGTCAGGGCGATCTGGGATCCCTGGAGCCTCCTAGGTGGGGTCGGGGTGGATAATTCAATCACAGGGGAGCTGCTGGGTTTCCCAGGCCGGGATCTCAGCTCACTGACGTTGGAGCAAGGACCTGTTCTGACATCGCCACCCAGCCCAGCTCCAGGGTTTGGGTCTGCCCAACTCCAGTGCTTTGTGTCTAATGCGTGAGAGATTCAGCATTTACCCCAAACACTTTGGCCCAAACAGAAGTTAGGTATCTGTGTAACTCAGCAACGTTTGAAAGTGTCACACAGCTCAGTTACTGTGGTTTCATTCATCCTTCAGCGGCTCAGTATTTCTGCGTGAGAACGTTTTTTTCCATCAGAGGCAGTCGAATCACTTGGTAGGTTTAGATAAAGTCTGAGCTTAGGGCTGTATTCCTTCAAAAGGCAGAGTAAATGCAGGTGTGAGAAGGGATTTTGTCCATGTAATTTTAAAATTGCTTCTTAAATCTGAGTTTGTGTTGTTTGACCTTTTGCCACCAGGACATTGCACCACTACATGCATAACAACCCATTTGTAACCTCGAGGAAAAGATCTTCTAGAAAGGGTATGAGTGCTGACAAATAGAGGCGGCATTTGAATCTGAATCAAGGCTTCTGCAGCGCAAGACCATTTTTTAAAATTCACCTGTAAGCCTGGAGCAGGTGAGATGTGTCTCAGGTAGCTGCCCTGTGCTCCGTGTGCCCGAGTGCTCTGTTCAGAATGCAGCGATGGAGAAACAGGAGCGGTGTCACGTGTTCCGCAGGGAAATGTGGGTTCCACCTGTGCTGAAATATTGGGGTTTTTTTCCTTTTTTCTTTTTTTTTTTTTAAGTTGAAATTTTACCTTCTCTGCATAGGATTAATTTTATTCAAGTAAGATGTTCTCCTCAACAAATGTTAGGCATGTTCAGCCCCTTGAGGAGCTGCATGCACAGCCTACCCACACTGAGTGTGTGAGCTGGCTGCTAGTCCACATCACAGCGGGTTTGTTTTGTCTTCACAAGTAAAAAAAATGTGCTGAACACCTTGGCTTTCTGTAAGACTTTATTTAAGATTTTCCCAAAACTTTAAATTTAACCCTTTGTCTTGGAAGGAAGACATTTAGATTTAAACTCTCAAATTTCTAGTCTTGACTGAACCACTCACCAGGGTGCTGTACAGATGCAGAGAAATAGGATTTCCATCTCTACACACAGAGAAATAAATGGGGAGGCAGAGGGTCTTAAAACCAGCCATGCCTGATTTTAAGACAACTAGCAGTTCTCTTCCTTTTGAGAAGAAATTCTCGTGTTTCAGTGCAGATGTGGATGTGTTGGTGTGATAGATACCAAGAGACACGAGCTCTGTGACAAAGGAGCAGTGAATATGTGAGTCTCACCCCAGAGACTGTGAGGGATTTGTTCACAGGCCACAGAATCAGGATGTATCACTAATGAATATGTTCCCTATTTACTGATAGTCCTGCTAAGTGTGTGTCTTCTCAGCATTGAGAGGTTTCCCTTGCTGTGATCCTGTGCATCGATCACACAGACTAAACCTGGTTGTTGGCAGTGGCATGACTGGACCTGTGGAAATATGATTAAAATGGTCATTACGCTTTTTCAACAAAAATCAATCTATGAGAGTAGCAGTTTTTTAAAAAAACAATACCCACCTAGGAATCCCTTTAATCAGAAGGCTTTGTGAGTAGCACACTGGGTTTATTTACTTATTTTAGTGTATTTGGCAGAAAAATCAATATCATAGTATAACTCCAATCAAAATCGTGCAATAGATAGTACTTCCTGTAGAAGGAGAGGGAGAGGAGATTCTCAAGTTGAGGCTCCTTTCTCCTCATCATGTTAATATCTGCCAACCTTCTGCTTAATAAAGCTAAGTGTAAATACTTAATCATGCAGACAGCACTGCATTTAACTCATCTGAAGTTTATTCCTCTTCAAAATGCACCATCCTTTCTGTTTCAGCAACAAATTTTTGTCAATTAAATGGGGATATCGGAACAAGGCACTCAGCAGCCAATGGTCTTCTCAGCAGTCAAAAACAGAGAGGTTTTAGGATCTTTGGTAGGCGGTCAGAGAAGCAGAGGGAACATAAATATGTATGTATGCATTTACCCAGATATGTATATATGCTGTGCATGGACTCCTGCACACAGAAAAATCCCTTTTGGAGGACTGTACATCCCAGAGTCTGTCAGTATTGGAGACATTGCTGAAGTCTGCCAAATTAATGAAGTTCTCCAAAGTTAGCATACTACGAGAAACCTTAGGTTGGGCTTTCTGCTTCCTAAGGTTTTTAGCAGACCTTAGAGTGTGAGTGGGTTTTCCTGTATTTAACTCACTAAAAATGTGATGTTCATTGATACCAGACTGCATCACAAAGGGTCAGTTTCCATAGTTGTCAAAGATGAACACATCCAAGATGCTCAATGTCAGCTGATCAAACTCAGTTTTTAGAGGGGTTCATAAAGATTGTATTCACTCTGTCTGCGCTCTATTGTTGTATGATAAGAGAATTGCTGCAAATGTCTACTTAGAGCAAAAAATGAGATACAGCAAATAATAGGAAAGCAGTCGATGAAACTTTACAACCATATTATACATGGGTGTAATATATTTACTATAGTTGCATATATTTTTTTTTTATAAAAAACAGAAACTACAGTGTAATCTTTGTATCTTTATTCAAGATACTTTACACATGCGGTACTAGGGTCTCTGCCTCACCAAATCCAAAGTTTGTGCTGTGCAAAGGGCAGTAACATATCGAGTCAGGAGCTTGCATCTATTTTCTCATGAAATGCAGGTATTTTACTTGCATGTGACTAGATATGTAATTTTATTTCTTTAAGTGTAAAATTTAGGGGATCAGATGTCAGAAAATGTAATCACTGAATTTTAAATTACAACTTTAATTCTTTTAAGCAAAAGAGACAGATGTAGCTGTCCTCCTGTATCCACATATATTGCAAAATACATTTAAATCATGCACGTACAGGGAGACAAATGAGAGAACTCCGCCACCCAAATATTAAATTACACATTTTGAAGCAAAATAGTGTTTTAAGCGTACATGTGTATAATGCTTTTTGTCACTGGATTGCCCTCCCTGATGCAGTTAGACAGAATCTGTATTTAGTCAGAAATCTTTCAATAGAAAGGGCTACCAGATGGGACCAGTAACAATGCAGAGAGGCATCGAACCACCACAGACATTTGGTGCTTAGAATAATAAAAAGACTATAAAATTAGATTAGTTGAGTCTAATTTGGAATTGGTATATTCCCTATGCACTCTCACAGCTCTCGGGTAGATAAAGCCTGGAGATTTAGTACTGTCAGGACAGAGGACTCCAACTTCCAGTAAAAGAAAAAACGGCATTCTGGGAGGTCACGGAGGGCAGCCCAGTGACCTCCAATGATTTACAGGCCTTTAGCTTAATGAAATTGTTTCAGTGACATGACGGTAAAAGCTCATAATGGATTGGATGCCCTAATGTAATGAAATTACTCCCTTCTGCCTTAAAAAAAAAAAAAAAAAGAAAAAAAAAAAAAGGGAAAAAAAAATTTACGGTGCC
>VZTI01005123.1:769789-809305 GCA_013397865.1 Struthidea cinerea
AAAGGCGCAATTAATATTTACTGAGACCTGACAGGCTTCAGTGTGCGGGAGCGTGCAGCGCTGTCAGACAGCCGCGAGCAGCCCTGAGCAGCGTGGCAGCTGAGCAGGCGCTGCGAGGGGGTGGAGGGACACCTCGGTGACGGGGAAGCCCCAACCTGGCGCTCGGAGCCAGCCTTCATCCTCTCCCTTCCTTTCTGCAGGCAACTGGACAACAACCAGATCAGCTGCATCGAAGATGGAGCCTTCCGAGCCCTGCGCGACCTGGAGATCCTGTGAGTTGACTTGGTGCCGTGCTGGGGCGGTGGGGGGGTGGCTGTCCCCGTGCTGCAGTGCTGGCGAGTCTGGGGGCTCCACAGCCTCCCTGCCCACCTCAGCAAGTGCAATCTCACACTTCCCCCGGGCTGGCGTTATTGCTAATTAAACCACAATAGACGACTCCAGTGCTGCCGCTCGTGAGGAGCGCAGAGATTGCCGTGCTCGCTGCTGCGTGGAACAGATGGGGTTCAGCAGCATTCCAAGTGTGTCCGGTGCGTGATCCGCAGCCAGAAACCTGCCCAGGGCTGCCCAGTGCCGAGTAGCGGATGGGTAACAGGTTCATGGGGAGCAATATTACGAGATATGTGACCGCTGCCCGAGACAAAAAGCTGTTTCAAAGGTGTTTGGTATATAAGAGGGAGGAGAGATGGGCTCTTGGCAGGCTTGTTCGGTGCAGTCATTGGCTTTTGGGGAGGATCCTTCTCTGAGGGCTGAAATAACACCACGTTGTGCTCTTCACATACCACAAACTTTACACATAGGCTGTTAAAGCTGCAGCACATACTGAAAAAAAGGTTTCAACAGTGAAATCTGACTCTAACAGAGAAGCAGCACATTAGATTTAGAGCACTGTCATTGTAACGTAAATCCAATATTACCCTGAACTTGGTATCTGAGCAGATAATTTGCTTATTACTAATAGTTACGTGTTCACTTAAAGACCTTTTCTAGAATACATTTTCACTATATGAACTGCTATAAAGCTGTCCCTGTCACCCGAAAGTAATCCTGCAAAGCTGAGTGTCAGTACTCGTGAAAGCTCATAATTCTGAGCCGAAACGGAGGGGGGTGGGAAGAACACGCAACCCCTCCAAAATTCAAACCCTCGTCACCTGCCATGAGTGAATGCGAGAGCAGCCCTGACCCAGTGCACAGCTCCCGACAGCAGGGAAGGCCTGCCCAGGCTGCTGCAGAGCGTGCCCTTAAATTACATGGGATGAAACAGCAAATGGTAGGTGGATAAAATAAGCACCTGCCTCAGACACTCCTGGCACCTGGAGACTCAGCAGAGTCACGACATTGCCTTGGGCTGCTGCGAGGAGGAAGAACAGCGGGGGCTGGATAGGCAGCCCTGTGCCACACACCGCAGAGGTCTGAACATGTCTGGTAGTACACAGGATTGTTTCCAAGGGCTGGATCCACCTCGTACTGATGCTCAAAGGAGTTCTGCCCTCAGGAGCTCGGCCTTCTGGGGGACCTAGTGGTGGCTGTGTCTGTCACGGCTGAGGTGCCCTCTGTCCCCCAGGCTGGGACCCTGATGTTGATCCAATAATATGTGTTGCTCATATTGAGCTAGCAGAAGGTTTCTGCAGAGTTTTTTATCTGGGAACTTATCAGGAGTATTGTTTGAATTCCATAGTAATAGCACGTTTCAGGAAAAGTAATGTGTTACCACTATAAAATTTTACTTGTCTGTCAGATTGAAAAGTCTACTGTACGGTGAAAGAAAGGAAGAAAGGTAAAAAAAAATGAACTCTAAAACTGGCTTTCTTTTTTTTTTTTGATGAACTGATTTTCTGTATCTGCAGAGAGTGAATCAGTCCTCCACTGACAGCAGACTGTGCTATAACTTTCACTAAATAGGCTGGACAATAAATGGAGCCCTTTTTTGCAATATACTGAGTTCTGCAGGCTCTGCAGAAGTTTCTGGGAATGCATTCCTTCTCCCCAGGATGCAGTAAATGCTGAATTAGTTTATTTACCTCTCTGTTTTAATTGGTTACTTCTATGCAAGTTATTTGTGGGTAGGTGAAGATGAGATCTATATAAAATAGATCATAATCAGTTCTTTAGTGCATTTTTAATTTTCAGCATAGGCACACTGCTACAGGAAAAAAATCAACATTAATTCTAAAAGATGAGAAAACAGATTGATAGTATCTATTTCTAAACTTATTTTTCTTGCAGTCACAAAATGTTTTATACTTCCAACCTAATCTGAAATTTTTCTTCAATGAAAGGCTGAGAATTTAATCTCTCTATCAAAATAAATTTGCTAAATGCCCCAGAGAATATCATATCTTCAGTTGTAAAACAGCCAAAAATGTTAAAATTTAAGACTATCTGAACCATCAAAGAACATTAACAAGTGAAACCGAATTTCAACATTTCAGACCCACAGTGTATTTTATGCAGATATATTTTAACATATAATGTAATATGTAGAAAATATTTAAGGATTCTTGCAAAAAAAAAAAATCTAATTATGTTTGAACAGTTTGCAAGGACACCAAATAATGTATTTCTTCTTTATCTTACTGAAATCTTGTGACCTTTCTGATATTCAGTGTTTCCATTCCTGCACTTTTCTCCTCACACACACCCTGTCTATGGAATTCTAAATTTTTGGGGTTTGTTTTGGCACAGCCTTGCTCAAAAAATAAACTAAGAATACTTTCTTTAGGAACACTTTGGTTTCTGGATGGCATGTTTCATTCACCTTGAGCTCCTCAAGAAACATGACTGCAAGGAGCTTGGTGATTCAGTAGCTGTAGGAAGAGAAGGAATTTTTGTGCAGTTACCCTTCAAAATGCCGAGCACGCCATGGTCCATGTGACTTATTTCTTCTTATCAACAAGTTGTTTTCATTTGCTATTCTCATTTTCTTGTTTTGTGTTATAAATATGTTCCTATACCAACAAATAGCACAGAGGCAGAGATGAAAACAGGACTGAAATTTGTGCCTAATTTGAGTACTTGGCGTGGTGCAGGGAGTTGTGAACTTCAGCTGCAGCTTGGAGAAGCCCAAGGCGCCGACTGCGGCTCCCAACGCAAACAGGGGCTCTCGGTCACTTCTGTGTTTAGGGGCTTCTGTGTTTCAATGCCACGAAACGTGTCACTGATTTTATGGTCTGACCTAATGCAGGTGCCGAGTACTACTGCCGACTCTGAGTTTTGGGTTAAAAGATGCAAAAACGTTGAGTATAAAGTGCTTTGGTGCCTTCTCTTGGTTGCCTTTGCCTCTGCAGCAAGTTGAAAATAATGCCTGAGAAATGACCTTCAGAACTGATGGTCTTAAACATCCTGTCCCGGTAGTTCTGCACTGGGGCTGGCTTTGTTCATTCTTGTCTCAGATTTTCTGTACAGATTCCCATGAAGGGTTTGGTTTCTATCTGTTGATAAAATAGGAAATTTTTCTTGTTGACAAATTCCCGTGTCCCCTTTTTATAAGACGATAAAACACATTTCAATGGGTTTGCTCTTGCAGTCCAAGACGTAGAAAGGTGTGTGCAACAACTGAAACAGCAATAAAATGCAAAATGTGCATGTATTCATAAATGAGTGGGAAAAGTTATTAACTGTCTTATGACTTGTTGGCATAGAAATGCGCAGGAAAGTTGAAGAAAATTGGTGTAAAACCTTCGCTAACTAAAGATTTTTGAGTAGGAGAAGGTTTTCTGCTCTGCTTAGTTTTTACTTATGTCCTGTGGCAATATCTGGCAATAACAGTATTATTGAGAAATATCTATTACTGTAGCCACAAGTATGATTAAAGGTTATTAAAAAAAACCCTCAAAACCAAACCAAAAACCCAGAGTAATCTGCTAAATGATTAGCCAGTATTCCTTATGATGTGTGGCAATATGCTGTTTGTATACTTTATAGGTTAGAAAATAGTCCATAGTTTTATTTCCAGATGCCCAAAATTATGAAGGATAGGAGATAAAACACTTCTAAGGCTCAGAATTCCACCTCCAGTCTCTTAGGATACATGAGTAAAAGAAATTAAGTTCAAGATGGTTCAACAAGCTCAGACTGGAGAAACTAGTAATATTGAGTGCCTGAGCATACTATTGTCATTAGACTGGAAGGGCTGAACCATTTTTCTCAGTAAGAAACAGAACTCAGTTTAGCAAAAAGCCCATTAATTTATTTGTCATTGTTTTGTCTCTCTGGGGTAACTGGAAAACTGTGTGGTGGCATGGGAGTTGTACCATGTAGACAGCACAGAAAGAATTATGAGTCACTGTTGACAACTTAGGTGAAGTATTTTCCTTTTTTTTATATTGTAAAAGCTGTTTTTCCTCCTGCTTTATAATGATAGCCAGAGGGTCCAGAGCTTGAACACATTCTGTTCGTTGCATAAGGTTTTATCAAGCCAAGAGCTAATCCTAGGAGGTCTAGTGGGTAGTATTCTGTTAAAGAAGGCAAAGGGGTTCTTGCTGTACAGAGCTAGTACAGAATGATTTGGGGGTTGGTTTGTTGTTAGCCACATTAATTGTACGTCTTTCATATAATATGTCTGAGTCTGAAAATCCTCCCTCCTGAGTTTCACCTGCTTTTGGGATGAACGAGCACCGACTCTGCCGTTGAGTCCGTAGCCACAGACTACGCGCTCAGGGACCCGCCATTCCACTTTGGGTGCCTTAGTGTGAAAAATCATGCCAATTCATCCACAAGTAACAACGAAAAGGTGCGAGTATAGTCATCCAAATGTCTGTGACTTCAGTTCCAAATGAGTCCTAAATATATTATAAATACTTTTTCTTCCGATTGCAAAATGTCATAAAGGGAAAGAAAAATGCACCACCCTTCCTTTCCCAAAATCTTAAAATTAAAGCAATAGGAGAAATTTAAATTGTTCTGTCAGTGTTTGTATGCAGAACCTTTTCTCCACAAATATTCCTGCCACACTTTTCTTCCTGCTCCATGACAAACCCACAAAACCACAAAGCTGCAAGGGCTGTGCCGGTGTTTTCAAGCTCCGATTCGGCCCCGAGCCGTGTCCGGCGGGACACAGCTGGTCTGTCACACCAGCCTGGCCTGCAGCCCCCGTTCTGTGCATCGTCTCCCACACCCAGGCGTTGCAAGCATTTTACAAGTGGGTTAAAATCAGGATTATTCCTGCTTTTCTTATTTGGATTCAATGTATTCCTGTTATAAACAATTCTTTGATAGAAGGTTTAGTCTGTGCAATTTCTAATAGAGATGTCATGGATGAGTGTGCTTATAATGCACACTGCCGCTTGTCATAGCAAACTTTTAAGAACTTTCTGGACATGAATCAATATTTTGTGCTACAGCCAGGATTTAATTGTTGCTAGGGTTGCCTCTGTATGCTGAACACTCAGTTATATAGTCAGTTTTACTTATTTGCAAAATGCTATTCTGGGCATGTCTTAACTAGATAGAAGATTTTTATTTGCTTTCACAACCTGGAGAGACAGGGAGCGAAAGTCATGACATAATTCTAAATATATGAGATGTCATTGCTTAATGAAAGCCTGAAAATGCCACACAAATGTGATTTCCTCCTCTATTTTGCTGGAAATTATGATTGGTTGAGGCAATCAGGATCAAATTTGAACTCTGTAAATTATGTTCCTACAACTGATACCAAAATGCCAAAATACAATAATGAAAATGAGAATTCTTTGTCAAATGATGTGCATAGCTAGTTTACTTATACTTGAGTGAAAAATAAATTATTGCAGGTTTTGGTTTATATTTTTTGTGGTTTGGTTTTTGGGGTTTTTTTGGGGTTTGTTTTGTTGGTTTGTCTGGGGTTGTTTTTTTACCCAAGGGTATATATTAGCTCAAATGTATGTAAATTAATAAACACAATTTAAAATCTTTACTTATTTCATCAGTCAACATGTAAAAATTATACATGTAATAAAAAGTAAATGGAAGGGAGTAACCATTGGCAGTGTATGAGTAATTGAAGTATGTACCTGCATGGTGAAATTGAGAAACGAGGAGTTTGGCATTTCTACGAGTATCTGCCATTTTCTGTGTTGAGCTTGTCTCACAGACAGTCAAGTTATGCCAGAGGAAGGACAACAGTTGGTTTGGCAGTAGAGAAATGGTGTGTGCAGAGTACAGAGGTATCAGTAGGCAAACGGGAATTTCAATTTCTCTTTACTCTGTTATTTATTAGACCGTCCCTTAATTTCTACTCTTCCCATTCTTCCTGCCTCCTGTATCACTGCTGGTCTGTAAGGGAAGGAAAAATGCTCCTGAAGAACCTGGCTGTGGTTGCTACAAGGTTTCAGTTACATAAATCAGAGATAAGATTAACTACAGAAATGCCTTTTTCTGGGTGAACTTTTAGAAAGTGGAGTACCCCTCCAGTGGACCCTAGGGAAAGGAGATGCATAATCAGCATAACGAGTTGATGGAGGGAAGATGGGGTGCTTACATGGTTGCTTGATAAGAAATGTTTTTATTTGCTGATGCATGTCCATGGGAGATCTGGTGTCCCTGCT
This sequence comes from Struthidea cinerea, assembly GCA_013397865.1. Taxonomy (NCBI): domain Eukaryota; kingdom Metazoa; phylum Chordata; class Aves; order Passeriformes; family Corcoracidae; genus Struthidea; species Struthidea cinerea. The sequence continues at coordinate 776,314 of VZTI01005123.1, forward strand.
CGAGATGTGGAAATGAAATCTGAGATAACCTCTGTAGTACAGCGGATTACAAATGGGAGGTTGGAAGTACAGCATGGTGAAAGGAACACTATCCAGATGGCACCGTGGTGACAGGCTTTGTATCAAAGACCAGCCGAGATAAAATAAGAGTGGCTAAGAGAGGGTCTCTGAAAATCACTGATGCCTGTTACAGATATAATGTAACTCTCTCTGTATGGGGAGAATATATTTGCATGAATTCATTGATCAATGATTTTGCTAATCCTGCCGTATTCCAGGCATGTCCTTGCAAATTGATGAACGTTTCTATCAGTCCTTGGTCCAGATGCTTCATTATGTTACATATTTAGAAAAGATGGATTTTTCCCTTCCTGGAGCATATGTAGTAGTTGAATGCTGTGCTCATTCTCCTTCCCTGCCCCATTAGGTTGGAAGGTTTTTTCCCTTTAAGAATAGCCTGGAGCCATGCAGGCTGCAGAACTTATCAAGATAAGAGCAGTGCCAGGTTAGAATTATTAGTTTCATGAATCACTGACCGGTATGCTTTTTGAGGAAGCCCAGCTTTATGGGTTGTGTCATTTAAGCCCTTCATTGGTGCTGCAGTCACTGCTCCGAGAGATTCCAAAGTCAAAACTCCAGGAGAGACAGAGATTTCTGGCAAACCTTCTCTCCCATGATATTAATTGTTTCATTTGCATGCTCTGCTCATCTTGTGACCTGCCCTCCCTCCCCTTTGACTAATGTAGTGTCTTCGTCAGTAATATAAGAGATGTAGAACAAGCATTTTGACTGTTGAAAGTCAAATGAATGTGAACGACTTCATCCAGAGGACACTCAGATGTGTATTTAATGCTGATGTGCAGCTCAACACCTTAACCAAGAGCTGAGCTGAAGACTAGGATGGGAATAAAACTCCTTGCTGATAAAGTTGAGGTGATGACACAGTTCTGACGGCACATGACGAGTCCACGGTAGATGAGTAGTCATTCTATGCCGTACTTTGCAGTTCACTGTTTCTATGACTCCCCAGAGCAGCAGGATGACGATACGCCAGTAGCTGGATGTGGTTCTGCTGGCATCAGTACAGCTCTGTGGCTGGGGGGAGGCTGCGTGTGTGTGCACCACAGGTTCCTTTGATATCACTGTCAGATATCCCGGGATGTCCTCAGCCCTCCTGTGACACTGCTCAGGGTCCAGAGCTGGTGGTGTGTGTGGGAACTCCTGCTTCCTCTGGGCTCAGTCACAACAGCGAAAAATGATAATTTCAAAAAACATTTCAAAACACATAACTGTTCCCTTCTTTTTTTCCCTGTGTCCAACTAAAGGCATTGTTTGTGACCAACAGGGAGGTAGATGGTTTGTCTTTCTCAGAGGTTGCTTTTGTCCCTCTGCTGTGCTAAGTACAACATAGACAAAAGCCCTGAGCTGTAGCCAGTCTTTATTCAAGGGAGGGCTTAGAAGCCTGGAAAGAGAGAGTAAAACTATGATGGGAGCTCTGTATACCAGGATTGAGCTTCCAATTCAAGCAAGATGTCCGATACTTTACCTTAAACGGTAGCTGCAGGCACCAGGGTACTATGCATTACATATTACTGGTATTACCCAATATTTTTAGCAAGGGCAATAATATTGTGCCTGTAATAAATTAGAAATCAAATCAGTAATATGTAGATAGCTTGGAAGTGCTTGGAAGTGAAGTAGATAACTGTATGTGCACCTGAAAAAAAAAGGCAGTGGTAAAACCTGCTTCTGATCGAAAGATCAAATGGTGTCTTTTTTCTTGCTGTTCAAAAGGTTATGCATATAATGTAGGTATGTATGTGTGCAAGTATATGTGATGATGAGAGTATTTTTAAATTAAGGTTAAATTAAAAAAAAAATTAAAACTTAAAAGAAAGTAATAAGATTAATATAAATTAGATTTTATTTACTTAGCTTATCTAGTCCTGGGTTTAGGAAAAAAGAAAATTTAAGAGCTGCTTTAAGGATGGACGTATTAAATAACGTTGAAGTCATTTGAAGACAAATAATCACAATTTCTATGTTAATTAAGTTATCATAAATGAAGCAATTTCTTGTTAACTGGTTCAATATTTTTGAAGCAGAATTACATTTCTTACGTTTCTATTTTGGGGTGAATAATCTGAATGCATTGTTTTTAGTCTTTACGAGCAATTGATGACCATGCTTGGGACATCTGCACATCCTTAGAAACAAATCTAAAAATGCTGTGAGGCCATCCAGAAACCTTTGTTACGATGTACCATGTTGCTCTAGTGCTTTAGAGATACCTGAGAAAATAGCTTGGTCAGTTGAAAAAGCATCAATGGCTACGTAAAGCCATTGAAGGAAACAATGTTCAGTTGTGCCATTGAGTTTTTAAAATTGCTTGTATCCCCCTTGTCTTCTCCGCGCTGGGTGGGGTGAGGCTTCTTGGTCTGCAGGCACCAGACTGTTGCTCAGAGTAGGGTTTATGTGAGGGTAAAGAGAAGAGAGCACTGGAAGCCAGGCTGATGGCTGTGCTGGAGGGCTGAAGCAGCACAGACCAGGCAAGGTCTCTGTTCGCCACTAGAACCTTAGGTTGTGTCTGACACCAGACGGGCTTTGTTGGGAGAAGGGAGTGTGGGGAAGCAGGCCTGGTTCATGGCTTTCAGCGCTGGACTTGGCTGCTGCGATCGATAAATTGCCGCAATGCAGCATCTCTGCGACGGCGCCTTGGAGGCCGCGAGAAGCCCCCGTTGGTGCAGGAGGCGGTTGCGGGCTGGGCGGGCTCTGGGGAGGGGGAGCCCACGCCGCAGCACCCGCGCTTCCTACTGGCTCCTTGGGCAATTCCAGTGGTGTCTTAAAAGGGTTGGGTCCATCTCATCTGCGAGACATCCTGTCTTCCCATCCGCGGGAAGGGCGTTAGAAGCCAGGTGAGGCACTCCAGCCAGTCCTCAGACCGAAACGGGTAGGACAGAGCCTCCACAATGGCAGGTATATTTTATTTTGGGTGCATGCAGATATTACAGAGAAACAGCCATGTGTGAAGAACTGTTGACTCCTTTTATTTAACTACTGCTCGCGCTAGTAGAATATTCCTGAACAGATCATGGGTGCGTCGAATTTTTTCTGCGTATATTTTATTTCGCGATTTTTCACTCTGTGGACTGGCGGCAAATGAAACGCTGTGAGTATTTGTCATTCAGATTGTTATGGTTTCTTAGCTTTATTACATGAATATAAGCAGGTATTGCTGCTTCTCATGGGCAGGTGGAGTTTGGGACGAACGTAAAAATTGGAAAGTCGGCATTTTTAAACATACTGACCTTTTTCTTGTGTGATACACACAAGCGCTGTCTAATGCCTTATTAAAATAAAATCCTGATGGAAAGCAGATCCCTTTCCAGCTTCACCAAGAAACACGTAATTGCCCTTGTCTAGAAACTACGTGTAGTCTTTGTTCTTTCAAAGCATTTCTTTCCTCTATGAGTGTAAGTTTTCCTTAACAACTGTTCATACATGCAAGTGTAAATTCACAGAATGTGTGTATCACACATTCCCTTTTTCATTCATGTGGATTTATATTAGCCTGAATATTAGCCTTAATTTCCAGCAAGGACGAATTGCAGATAGGGGCATCACATATCATTAGAATATAAAATTATTCCGCAAATACCTTCTCAGTCTCTTGCACTTTGGGGAGGCAATTTTGGCAGTTAAGGTGAAGTGTTCTCTCTTTAAAAGATTTGCTTGTTTTCCTTCCTCTGCTGTCCAAAGCCAGGAATTGCCTGTGTGGTTCTGTGCCGCACCATGCCCATTGTCCTCTTGCTGGAGCCATGGAAGATCTCTTCCTGCTGCTCTCTCCCAGTGGGAATGCCAATGGCCTTGGGAACTGAGGGGCAGCTGAGACACTGAAATCAGAGTGGCTGCTCTGGCCAGAGCAATAAGGGGTGTTATTTTTCCTGCAGGACGTGCTAGTTCTGCTGTCGGGGGAAAGTTGAACCCAGGGATTCTGGCAGCCCCCTCCGTGGATTCCCATCGCTGCCTCTTACAAGGTGTTGGTAAAACCTTTTACACCAACACTTGGCTACACTGCCAGTGCCGTGTCACCCGTGGGGTTGGTGGCTCGTCCCTCTTTGTTCCCAGCGGGCAGCGCGGGCCCCGCAGGCTCCCGCAGTCGCTCAGGCGCTGCCGCATTGCGGCACTGAGGTGGCCACGGGCTGGCACAGTGACCATCCCAAGGAGACTGAATATTGCCACAGAGCCCTGACAAATGGGCGCAGAAGTCCATTTTTGTCACTTTCTCTGCCTCAGAGAAGAGAACTAATTTCTGTCTGCCACTTGGAATGGCTTTTCTGTAGTTGGTGTGTTACTTGGGAGTGTGAAAGGTGGTGTTCATGGTGGGGGGAAGGCTGTCAGAATAGAGGCTTTCACCATAAAGCTGTAGCATTAAGGCTGCAGTGTACTCAGGACAGGACAAATTAAAACATGGCTTTGAACAATGATACTGTTCCTTTCTGATCCAATGTTAATCAATTGCTTCAGAAGGTCTTTTGGGGAAGTCCTGTAAGAAAATAGTAGCACTCAGCTGACTGAATGCTGAAACATTTTACCTTGGAAATCTCCATCATTAAAAGCCATGAGCCTGAACAAATGACCAAAGTTGCTCGCTCCTTTCAAATTTTGGAGTTGAACTGTGTTAATTTGAATTGGATTTTGTTTGTAAGGTTGCTTCAGCTTCAGAAAGGACTAACCCAAAAGAACAGTTTAGGCAGGGATCTGAGAAACTGTTTTATTTTGCTGAGGAGCTGATGCATCAAACTTAAGGTTTGTATGATCTGACTTCATGTTGTTGATTCTTTTTCATCTTTTCCATAAATTCACTCTGGTAGGCTTTCAGACCTCTGTATGCTTTGAGGACCCAGTCCTCTTTCCATTGATTTTGTCAGGAGCAGCAAAGAATCCATAAACCACAGTACCTGATACATGTGCAGTTGGTGACACCAAGAGCCATGTTTGGTATGAGAGATCTCTGTATAACCTAAAAAAAACCCCAAAACCATCTCAACTTAACAATGAATTTATATTAAAGTAAAATAATTGTATTTTAGGTTTATTGTATTAATTCATTGAACAAGAGATTTTCAAATGAATCTACAAAACAAAATTTAGAGTTTAAATGGAATGCAATTGTATTTTTGGTTGCTGTGGCTCCTGCAAAAATCTGTGCCTAAATAAATGGATTGCAGGGACTAGATTCATTCTCTGCTGAAATCAGCCATGGGATTTGCTCTGACTTCGGGAGGCATTGGTCTGGGTATTATAAGAATTGGACTCGTTCCCAGTGGTTCTAGGCAATAGTATCAGCCCCGAAATTTGGTACCGTAGAGAAACATCAAAACCACCCTAATGATGCAAAACATTTACTCAGCGTTCACAGAAATGCTTTTATTTCTCTGAGTCAAAATTCTGGAGGTACTCGGGACTTAGAGCCACAGCAGGCATTCCCAATACAGTGCACTGAAAAACGTGTAGCCTTTGGGCAAAGGCCTGAGAAAATTTCTTCATTCAAAAAAAAAAAAGAAAAAAAAAGAAGTAAAGCCAATATTTCATGTGCTATTTTTGAGTTTAGAAGAATAGTTCTCATTGGAGAATCCTTCATTCAAAAATAAGCAGCGCAGAATAATTTCAGCCTGCATTCTCTTGTCTTTGCACCAACGCTTTTATATTTTAATTCAGGCTGAATGGAATTTGTATTTTCTGCCTAGAATTAAAGTGCCATGTAAAAGATTGAAAAGCTGATTGAAACTTCTCTGAAAAGCTTTTTAAAGTCTTACTGGGCATAGATGTTAGAATTGGGAGATGCAACTGGTACATGTATTTTGTACAGCTGATGGAGGTGGTTTGATTGTATGGGAAAATAGCAATGTCTTTCTGTGCACAGAAAGAGCAACTTCCTTTAGGGGAAGCAATAAGACATTTCATAAAAGACCATGTGAGTGATATTCTTGATTTAACATCTAACAACGTACACTATCTAAATTCGTACCACTTTGTCTGTATAACCTTTATTATGTTTTATTTTACCTTGTCCTGTTCTCTGCTTTATCTTGTTTTGGAGTATTTTATTTATTTGCGTGTTGGTGTAAGTAAGTAAACTCAGGCATAACGATATGTATGTGCATATCTAACATAAATTCAGGGCTGAAGGTAACACCAGAAAGGTTTGGCCATACGTCACCAAAATCCTTAATTTTGCTCATGCTTGTTTACATACGACAATAAAACCTTTGATGTGCTGACCCGGATGATTTTTTTCTGGCCTCTTGCCTGTTTCCACTGATTGCTGGTCCCAATCTCTTTAGCTGGACAGCTTGCCCAACGTTTTCTTGCTGTAGGTCTTCTCTTTCTCTCTCCCCTGCTCCTAGCCTCAGCTCCTGAGCTTGTCAGTCACAGAGACTCCAGCCAGGGCACAGCCAGACTCTAGAGAGAACTAAGGCAGCAATTACAGGACTTAAGTTAATGTGCCCTAGAGTTATCACTGTGGGCAAATGTGGTCATCCTGGTTCTTGCCAGGTGACAAAACAGGCATTTTAAACAAAGAATCTGTTACTATTATAACTCCGTTTCCCTGAAGCCTGATGTCTTTGAAAGGAATCTCACTCCTTCAAGGGGAAAAAAAGTCTGCCTTAAACATCTGGCCTTTATAATAAGCTTAAATAGTTAAAATCTGACAGTTATATGCAAATTAAAATTAGCCACAGAATGGGAAGAACAAGGCAATTGTAGCAGCAAACACTGTTGGCAGTTTTGTGCATAATTCTCTGCTAAGCTTATTTACTTTATTTTTTCCATACATTTCTTAAAGGAAGATTTTCTTTCCTTTGTATCCTTGAGACAGTCATATTTCTGATGTCAGCTTCCCAACTTAACGGTGCTGGAGCCTCTCACGTTGCTGCGTTGAGAACATTTGTGAGCACATTGTCAAAAGACTAATACTAGAACAGAAACCACAAATTGGCAACCAGTTATTTTCATTTCAGTGGATTCTTCGTGTCACCTGGAGACTATTTAGACCATTATTTGCCTGGGGTAACATTGTGTTTAAAAATAGCACTTGTCTAGTGCCAACTCATTTTAGAGTTGGGTACAAATATTGAGACAAACCCCCAGCTGTTATTGCTTGTGCTGCTAATTTGAGGTGTCAGCTCGGAGCTCTGCTGCTCTATGTCAGTGAATAGGGCCCCTTGTGAGATCATTATGTTTTCTAACAGTGCCGAGTAACGGATTAATCAGTGCAGCATCAGTTGCTTTCATTATCTGCCCACATGGTAGTTGTGGGCTTTCACTTAAACAGTCTGTGGTGAGATGAAGGAATTGAATGCAAGAGGCACTCGGGACTCACCACAGCTCAGAAGAGATGCAGTTGAGTTTTGGACATTGCCTAATGAGCAAACCTTGGATGCCTTGAAAGTCGGGGGTGACTGCACTCAGTGCTGAGGGATGGAGTGCCAAAGCCACTTTGCTTTTTCATCAGAGGCCATAAGGAACAGTAAATATTTAATTCAATGCAAATTCCTCCTGACTTGTGTGAAAAATGGCTCTTTACAGCTATTGGAAATATAGCTTCTTTTGCCCTGCAACCTGAAAGTTAATTACAAACATTAATTATGGCAGCATATAAAATTAAAGTCTTGGGTTTATTGCTAGATATAGATTTAGATTCACTTTTTGGAATTGCTGCTGTTAGTTATATTGGGTGCTGTGTGAGGGCTGGAGGGGGTCAGAAGTTGTCATCCACTGTCCCTCCCTGGGGCAGGCCCATCAAATCCAACGCCATTCCTTACAGGGGTTCATTTAGTATTATATTACAGGCCTCCCTGCTGATGGCTGCACACTCTGTAACAGCTCTTTTCTGTATTTTTCCTGTTCTTATTGTAAGAAACATTTTCCCTATATCTGATGAAAGTCCCTCTTTGTGAAATTTAAACCTGTTACTGCTTTGCTTAACCCTTGTGTGAATACAAGGAACAGAGGATGTATTTTCCCTTTGCAATGGTATTTTATGTAGTTCAGTGGAGGTTTAAAAGTAAGTGATATGAATCTGCTAACACAGAGCTCTAAGGTACTGGCACTGCTAGTGCTAAATTATGCTGCGGACGCAGTCTCCCAAACTGATGTTTCATCTCTGTATTTCAGACAGACCCTTAGATCCTCCTCTTTATGCACATAAATACTGACAGTGATGTCTAATCTTGCACAGGCTCAACAGTTTCAGTCCACATGTACACAGGAGAAGATTCCTTCACTCTTATTTACCAACACTACACACACCCCAAAGCTCTGAGGTCTTGGAGAAGTCGTGTTTCTGGCACTGCCAGGACAGAGTAGTGTTGTCTTCTGAGTTCCACTGGCAACTTAGACAGAGCTGTTCAGCCTTTTATTTTTTATTTTTTTTGCATCACTTCACCCACTTCTGAGTAGAAGTAACATTATAAAAAAAAACTATTAACATGAGAGTCTCAATTATACTTGGAGATGCCTTGGTTAAGTCTGAATAAATTTCCTGGTCTCATTTACGGGATGTATAGTTACACTGGGAATAGGAGCTGGGAGCCATGGCAGTTGTGGGAGAAGCAGTAGTCAGGGAGTATGACAGTAATTCACTCCTGGGAACGCTACCAGCCTGCAGACACACCATTTGTAGCCATCCATTGCATGCACATGGATAATAATCTTGCATTAGGGCCAATTACATGGTGTTACGGACACACAACGCGGGGATTACACACACAGCCAAGAGCACCCCGTGACAGAGCAGTGGGGTAATTGGAGGAGACAGAAGGAAATGTTAGTTGTTAGTGCTACCAGTGCTGCAGGGCCTGGTACAGCTCTGCCCCACCAGCCCTGTCCCTTTTGCTTTGCCGCTGTTTCAGTGTCTCACTTTCCAAAGCCAGGTTTATCACAGAGGGAGGTAACCCAGCACCACCCTTTCACAATGTGTCGGGAGAGTGCTGAGTGGGAAAAGGAGCTGAACATCGTTGTTTAACTTAGAGTGAAGCCCACAGACACATGGAAGACTGTGCTGCCAGAGAAGGGCTGGAGTTTGTAGGATTCCTGATATCAAATCCTGTGTGTTAGAAGCCTGTAAAGAATCTAGAGTGCCCAAACATAAAAGGCATTCAAACCCAGCAATAATCTAGTACATGCAGATCTCTTTCTCCATTTACCTATCAGTAAATGGGTCTGAGTATTTCTTTCTAACTGAGAATTTTGCAAATGCTGTGATGTCCCGTGGTCAGCCAAATGTGGCACAAAAGCAGTCTGGTGTGGGTCAAAAACCTGAAGGGCCAGCACAGCAGGCCTCCAGTAGCCATGGGAGATACTTATTAAGCCTTGGGTGGGGAAAAGTGTTTTCTCAATTTGAATTAAGTTTGAATTAAAATTTCTCAGTTTGATTAGCTGTTTTGCTAATCAGCTGCAGAAGTGGAACAGGAAAGGAAACCAGTCTCTGTTACTGACAAGTAACAAAGGGCATCTTCAGCATCCGACAGGTTCTCCCCTGCCCCTTTCATTTGAATCTGTTCAAAATCAGGTGGAAAACAAGAAGCATCACTGTGGCTATTGTACTGTACTGATGCACATTATGAAAATGACTTGTACTTAGAAAATGGACATCTGCAAAGTGTTTTTTCCTTTCGTCAATGATGAACTCGGAGACCAGAATGTTTTTTTAAGCTGCGAAGTAGCAGGTGGTATTGTCATCAGTGTTGTGTGTTAAACAAAAAAAACAACCCTCCTATGTATTTTCCCACTTGAAGTGTGGCTGGAATACACTGGAACAGTCACTATTTTACTAAATAGTTAATGTTTCAGGTGTTTCTGTTGTGTTGTGTAACATTTCCTGTCAGAGTTAAAAAAAAGTCAGAGTCCTTTTGGTACTAAACCAGAATAGAGCACGTGGGTGTGTTGTCATGAAAGTATTATTTCAGATGAAAAAATGGACAGGGATTCTGATACTTATGTGCTCTTAATTATATTAATTGAATTCTAAGAAGGGAAACAAAAATCTCTGTGTAGTCTGTGATTTACAGAAATGAGACTGAATATTGACCTGACAGCCTGGGATTTCTGCTCCCTGAATCAGTCCAAGGGACCTGAAAGGGTGCTTAGAGTTTCTGAGCTTTTCAAATAAAATACTTGTACTATTAGCAGGGTTCAAAATTTAAGTAGTTTTGTTTTGTCTCAAGGTCTCTGCCATAAAATTTGTGTGATTTTCTCTAGCATTAAAAGTATCATTTTTTTCTACTCTCATCAGTCCTATACATGAAGGTGGAGAAAGGTGTAAAGACTAATGCATAAATATTATTGAAACAAACACAGACATGACAGTCGTTTCTGCTGGTTAGTGATTTCAATGTCATTGCCTTGAGTCTGGAATTAACAGCTCTGTGTCAGGGAACTGCAGTGGTGTTCATGAATTTGGAGCAAGTCAGAAGAGCACAAAGATGCAACTGCATGGAATTAAATCTGTACCAAAAGTTTGAGGAAGGAGATAAGTAATTGTTTTCAAATTGTGACAGGATTGCAGACTGAGCACTCTTTCCGTTAGGAAAACTCTGATTAGTAGGGACTATAAATCAGCTTAATCCTTCAGAAGGAAGAGGGCAGCTCCACGTGTGCCTGTAGCCAGTTTGGGCAACTGGCAGAGCAGTGAGTTAGGAGAGCAGCTCCTCTGGGGCTGTAAATTGAAGTCTGTGGAACTATGACAGTTCACAGTGGAGGAGGATGTGCCACCTCAGACACTGCTGAGCTCACGATATGCATCTTCCAAGTAGTCCTTGGAGGATCCTTAGGACTGCTGCAGTCTGCTTCTGCTTACCCTGCAAGATCTGACAAGGATCACAGCCCAAGGTGGGAAGTTGGCTGGCATAAATAATATTGTCTATAGCTCCAGTTTCCTGATTCAGCATTTTGGATGTGAATAGTTTACAGGGAGAGGACTTCTAAATGAGAGGACAGTACTTTTTCAAGGGACATGTTGGGTTCTGGAAGAAGTGGGAGGTATAAGACTGATGACCACTCAGCAGAATAGGTTTCCCCATATGATATTGGAGGAGTCAGAAGACTCTGGAATTTCTATTTCCCACAGCTTCCTGGTATTTACAAATCTCTTCCTATGGATTTGAATATTGTGTGGATCAATCTGAGGCTGGGACCCTGGAGCAGCCAGTAGACAACTGGAGCATCATTTACATTTTCCCTTCATGTGCTAAAAATGCTGCTGTATTGTGGGTTCACCCCTGTCAGGACACTTCTCTTAAAAAATCATTGCTGGGAGGGAATCATGTGCATGATGAAAGGCTTACAGGATGTCTCTAGAGCACATCTCTACCTGAATACATTCCCATTCCAGAGCTCCCATTGCCTGGGAGCTGAGTGCTGTGCAGCCAGAGCAGCAGGGTTAAATTCCTGCAGCTCCAGCTGGGCTGTAGTGCAGACAGTTCACTGGCAATTAGTGCCCTTTGCAGTGTTTGGCCTCCTCTGTTCTGAAATAATTGCTGTTATCATAGATGTTTTATTGCCTTCATTAGGGTTAACATTTAAATATCAATGAAACAGTATTCTACTAAGTCACCTGAGCAGTAGCTGTCTGCTAGAGTTATCCCTGAAATTTGTGTTTAAGGAGAATATTAATTCAGCACTGATTTAGGATTCTTAGAAGGAGGGTTATATATTTCTCAATAAACTACGGGAAACCTTTGCTTATCTGAAAATAAGCAAATATTTGAAACCTCAAATACCTGCGAAACCTGAGCCACTCTCGTTTGATATCTTGTGAGCAGAAACGCTGTGTGATTGGAATAATGCTTTGTCTGTGAAATAGAAATATTTTAAGAACTTTTAAAATATTTTTGAATCATCAAGTCAGACGGTAATGGGTGACCTTTCTGCATGCAGATGAATTGCACTGGGAGACAGGGATGTGTTCTCTGCCCAGTGCAGAAGGAAGCTCACTGTCACAGCCTGTTCTGCCTGAATCCAATCCACATCCTTTAGAAATCAATAGAAAAATCTCTCTTGAATTCCTATGGCCCCCAGTGACTCCTGTAGCGCCATGTGTGACTGATTCAGACATCAGCTACGTATGCGATTTAATTTTTGTGAGCTGACTTTACATGTGGCTTTTATTTATCACTGCATACCTAAAGTCTTCCATCCGAGTGCGTAACTCATTTTAATGTAACAGGCAACTAAGGCAGAGGGTTGCCTCAGAATTATATTTTTATGTTTACAGGGAAAAAAAATGGTGGTGCAATTATATATTCCATTTCTGAGCCCTGTTTGAACTTCCCAACATGTAAAGAGCAAACACACACAGATACTGAAGCTGAGTCTGTTGATGTATATATTCATTCACTCCCGGTGGGTTTGTTCACTTTCTAAAATTGTTGTACAGGCTTGTTTTGGCTCATTGGCCACAGAAGACTTAGGTTACATCACTGGGTAAATAAGGTAATGGAGCACTGGCCATTGTGTGACAGAGAGGTGCATTTTGCACCTTATAATCTGCCACAGTGAGATGTGAGTTGTCACCGTGACCTTAGCAGGGACTGAGAGGCAGAGTTTCAGCCCTGCAGATGAGCGCTGGTGCTCAGGGTGCTCGCTGCCAGCACTGCAGCCACAGAACAGCAGAGCCCTGCGGGCTGGGAGGCACAGCTGGCAGAGTGGCTGACAGCTCTAAGAGCTGACTTCCAGCTCTCCTGCTGAAGTTGACAGTGTTTCCCTCTTCATCTTGTCCTTTAAATTTTTAGTAGACTGCCTTTGAGTCCTTGCATATTGAGAACCTGAATCCACAAACCCGCGAGTTTGTACACCCATTGATACCAATACTTGGCTGCGTGTTTCCTGTCCAGTTTTTAATATCTTCAAGTTTTCCAGAGGATCTGGAATGAATACTACACGTTATACTATAAGTTATCATGTGCTGAGACTGACAGCTCTTATCAGCCTGCTGTGTGAACGTGTGTGACTTGAGTGATACAGATCTCTGGCAGCAGATCTCACATGCAGATTCTAGATTTTCAAAACTCTGCTTTTACTGACATACCTCTCTCTGCTCACAGATTTGGAAAGGAAGGGTAATTTTGCTCTGTTGGTGCAGCTTGCTGTCATGGGTATGTCAGCCCCCAAGCTGGCTCCAGATTGCCAGTGCATCCATCTGGTGCAGCACTGTGCTGGAATACCAGCTCTGATGCTGCTGACAGAGTGCTTGGGTGCTGTCCTGCCAGGATGCAGCACAGCAGCAGCAGCAAAAGATGCTGCCAGTGTCAGAGCTGCTCCCACCCTGCTCCTGAGTGTGCCTGTGCAGAGCCAGGGTACCCTGCAACCTCCTGGCTTTGCCAGTGTGTGTGTGTGTCTTCCTGTGTACCCAAAACCCAGTCTTAATAGGGTAAAATCTAATTAGCTGTAATCTGCTGATGTTTTAGATGATGGCTCTGCCAAGGGATTTCTAGGCAGAACTGTAAAAATGTTTTTGTATTGGCAGATGACCAAGAAAGAGAGTTAACTCCTGGAAAACTTTTCTAGAGTTTTTGATTAAATGTCCTATGTAAATACATGACATGGGAACAGCTAAATCGTTCAGGGAAGGATGACACAGCGTGAGGTTGCTTCAGCAGGTGTTTTCTGCAGCACATACATAAACGCACAAAAGCACTGTCTTCTGCCAGTGACCCTGTGGAATTCTGTGCTCCTTGTAGAAAGTAGAGGTTGCTCCCTGCCCTGGTGCTGTGGGCACTGCACAAATAGGCGATGGCAGGACTGGCCATGCTGGGACACGGAGTGGTCACCAGCCCTGTCCATTCTCATGACAAACTGGGCTACTGTATTTGCAGATTTGGTGCACTTGCAGCATGGCAATTATGCCCTGTTGAAGTGCTTTCCATTTCCTGTGCCATCTTGATAAACTTTATAGCTTCTAATTTGCTGGAGAGTCATTGATATAATTAGGAGCTACACAAATGGGAGCAGCACACTCGGCTGATGGTAATCGAGTCAGTTCATTCTTCCTGAGAAGCTCTAAGGGGGTCCCTCCACTCCAGCTGCTGAGAGTATTTTCTCTTCAGGCTCAGCTTTGATAGAGCAGCAGCAATCCTTACGTGCCTGGGTCGGGACATGCTTTATTACAGGCTGCTCCACTTCCCATATATTTTTTCCTAAGGAAGGGGAGGAGAGGGAGCCCATCGGTCCGTGTGTTTCCGAGGAGCAGCTGGAGCTGTCTGGCCGTGTCAGCGGGCTGTGCTAACAAGCCTGTGGGAGCCAACAGCTCTCTTTTGGTCACAGTGAGCCCTTTGCGTGCTGTGCCCGGGTCTGGTGTCCCCCCACTCAGGTTGCACCAGGTTTTCAAACAAAGTGGCAGCTGAGCTGACAGATCTGGATCTGTTCCAGTAGTTGATAAAAACTCCTCTTCTGTGCCCCTCGTTACCCAGGCACGGTAAACAGTGACCTCCAGCCATCCTTACGCTGCCGTTGGTTGCTTTCCCTGAGCAATATCTTTCATGGTATGTCACAAATTGTCACAGCTATCGGGGAGTGTGTCTTCCTGCTCGCAGCCAGGCACATTTGTTACCAAGAATTTTAACGGGTTGTTTCTGTAAATAGTGTGTTGGTGAAGAAATGCAAATAATTGATCAATCTATTTTTCTCTTTTCTCCCTTTTTTTTCTCTCCTAACAGTACCCTCAACAATAACAACATCACCCGCATTCCTGTCACCAGCTTCAACCACATGCCAAAGATCAGGACTCTGTGAGTAGGATCTTCTGATACTATAATACAATACTGATGCTGTAAGCCAACTTTTTGGCGATTTGTCATCTGTGATAATCTCATTTCAGTCCCTCAGGCTGCCTCAGGAACCTGGGTGGCTGCAGGGCTGGGGAGCCCTTGGTGAGCCAGGGCAGGGTGAAAGGGGCTGGTGCCCACAGGGCCCCGAGAGCCACTGTTCTGGATTTGCCCAGCATTAAGTAAGAGTCAGTTTTATCAAGATTTTGAATTTACCCAGAAAAGAAACTGGCTTTTTTTTTTCCCCCCCGTGGGAAAATCCATAATGTGAAATGTGTTCCAAGCTGGAACATCATCAAGATCCTAAAAACTGTTCAGATGGATAAAATTGCTGAATTTTGTAAATATCCTGTGTTTAAATCCCATTTATTCTTTTCAAATTCAAACCACTAATTTCTGAAACAAGGCATTTTTAAAGGACATGAAAAAAACATCTTTCCACATACTTTCTGAAACAAAATGTCACTTATTCTGATGGATTTTTTTTTTAAAAAAAAAGCTTCTCTTATATCAAATCCATTTGGTTTTGAGCTGGATGCCATTGCACTGGAAAAGCTCTGTTCTTTAGCAGATCAAAATACAAAGACTGTGAAATTAGACTAAGCATTTGTATAATTTAGCCATAGCCTACCAAAACCATTTTCTTTAAGTAAATTATTTCTTTAAATTCCCTTAGGGAATACACAGCTTCAGGAAAAGTCACGTCTGAACAAAGCATCCCTGTTTTTCCTCCAGATTCTCAAACTCATCCAAGATGTATTTAATGCTAAAGGCAAAGAAAGGGAAGTAGTAGCTAGCCTGAAAAGTTTCTGTGCCACTGAAAAAATGCAATACTTCAAGGATGCTCTGCATGCATGTGTAAATCATAGTAAAAAAATTACCAGAACTGAAGAAAAATGGCTCTTACTTACGTCAATCTCTGCAAGACAACCTCTGACTTAAATTTACAGTCTTCATTAAATGATGACATTATTAGATCTTAATGTAAGTAATTAAATGGAAATGAGATGTTTGTCTTTAAGATGAGAATGAATAAAGAAGATAAAGGTGTAGAGTTAAGGTTCCTGGAGCTTTGCCTTTTCTTATTCAGTCACCGTGGTCCAGAAAATTTGCCTGGCTTTTCCAGATTAGCCATTCTTGTCTGTTAGCAGAGCTCGCTGCCTTCAGTGCCTTCTGCCATTTTCCTTTTAGTTTAATTTCAGAGATGGCTTAGTATATAGCTCCCTGGAGACTTACACTGACTAATCCCCCTCTGCTGTAATTAAGGGGGAAAAAAAGAAAAAAAAAAAAAAAGGGAAGGAAGTCATAAATAGGATTTATAAAGGGAAGCTTTTCTATTGAATTCTGAGAGACACGTTTTATAGAACATGAATGCTGACCCACTCTAAAAGGATTTTCTGGAAATTTAATTTAGGGTCTATGGATAAAAGGGTGACTTTAGCAAACTTGCATTTGTATTCATTCACCTGATGTTCTGTAAAGTCAGTTTCATCAATATCTAGTGACAGGTTTCAGTCTCCAAAGACTGCCAGATAGCACTCAGTACCCCCAGCAGGTCTATGTAGGAATTTGTATAAAGATACTATTTGGGGGAAGATGTTAATACTCTCTAGAGTTTCTTGTTGGAAATGGATCGTGAATGATGTTCCTCACAGTTCGGTGACCTGCTGTTTTCTTAAAAAATGGTCATCAGTGTGTCCCCCTTCTCAAATAGCCTCACACTTAGATGTGGATTTTTTTGGAAGTTTTTGTAGGAAATCCCTGGTCGGAATGTTCCTTAAGTAGGGAGGAGCCCTTTTCCACTTTAGCTGAGGCCAGCGCAGTGTGGACAGTGTGTCCCTGTGTGTCTCTTTTACACTCTGGCGACATCCATTAGCAGGACATTTGGGGATGCTCCTGCTGCAGCTACGTGTGCTCTGATGGTTCTGTGAATAAACTGCTTTTCTTCAAAACAATCTGCCCATTGTAGAATAGAGAAGAAAATATGAAAAGTATATTAACCTTGAACATGACCACTCAGGGGACAGGAAAAAAAAAAAAAAGGGTAAAATGCCAGGAAGTTTTGAAGTATTTGAAGCATTGAAGAATTCTTTACTAAAGTCAGCTCTTCTGTGCTAAGATTTTTTAGTTAACTGTCTTTTCCATTCTTAAGTTTCATCAATATTTGGCCTTGATTGGAAGTGACAGGAATTAGTTTTTATTGATCTGCTTTCCTTTGCTTGAAACAGCTTTATTTATAATAAAGCATGTTCCCTCTACCTATTTGCTTAATGGTAAGTGTCCTGTTGTCTCTGCATCTGTGAATTACTGCTGAGACAGGGAATTATGGTATTTCTTTTAATTTTTTTATTTAAGGGTAAACTGAAAATGTGCAGAATCACTTCAGTGGTTTTTGTGTTCGCAGGGAATTGGTTTACAATGCTTTTGAAGTACTGTGAAAGGTCTTCTTGAGGCTATATTTATTAATATAATTATCAAAAATATATTCTGATAGGCTGCTTTGTTAAGATTGAGAAGGTCTCTAAATGATCTCCTCTCCAAAGCAAACCGTGGAGTAGCTGTGCAAAAAGACTTGAGAAGATGACAGGGAGGGCTCTGCTGAGGCAGGGAGGTGGTGGTTTGCACTACTGAAACCCAGATAAATCAGTTTGGTGAGGGGGAAAAAAAGAAAAAACCAGCTCACAGAACCGGAAAACTGCCTAACCCTAAACCTTTTTGTGAAATTGTGCTTTCCTCACTCATGCCTGCATATGGGAGGTGCAGGGAATGGCATGTGATCAGCTCAGCTCCAGAAGGAAAATGATCCTGAGTATCATTGTTGACTGCTGTGGTCGGAAGGATGAGACTCTGAGGACTTAAATGAAATGCTGCCTCTCTTAGGTTACAACAAAGTCTTACTTAGGATGATTTCTGGCTAGATGGCATTTATGTATTTATTTGTTCTTCAACAAAAAGACAGATTAATGGTTTGTAATAGTGAAACATTTTACTAGAACTCTAACTTACTGCAGCTTCAATTAAATAGCTTCACAATCCCTAAACTCAAGGTCTTCTAGCCATCCTTGTCGAACAATTACATTTTCTAGTGCTCCCAGGAGATTAGTGTTTTCCATCTCTACAGGATAAACTCTCAGTTCCAGATTTGTGGAGGATTTTTTTTTTTTTTTTCCGTTATTGTGGCTGTCCACCCCAGACATACAAATCTGGGGACTGTCAGCCTGGGCGCCACTGCTGAGCTGAGCTGCTGCTGTGCTGTAAGGACAGCTCACAGACAGACATTTAATTCCTTTGGAGGATGGACAAGGCTAAATCCGGTGCACACCAAATGTGTGCCTGTAATGTTAGTGCATAATGCTTTGTCTAACCATTTCTGACAGGATTTTTAATCTGGTTCATCGTTTAATTTGGTGCAACACTGCAAATGCATGAGTCATTACAGGAATGAAATAATTAATGTCCTGGACTTTTGTTTTGACCTAAAGTTCGGTAGCTGTTTAAATGATCAGATTTTTTCCATGAACCCATCAACATTTTGCAGATGTGATAATGGTTCTGCAAGTCCCTGGTGCCAGGCACGGAGCAGGCTGGGCAGGGAGCTGCCCATGAGTGGATCTATTATGAGCTGAAAATTCCTTGTAGATCCTTTATACTTGTGTTAAATTATTACAGGAAAGAGAGCATTGATGAACTCATTCAGGCAACACAGGAACCGAAATGGTATCAATAGCGTCTGATGTTTTATTTTGCCTGTCTTTTCCCAGAATGTTCTGAGTTGGAAGGGACCCATAGGAGTCATCAAGTCCAAGTCTTCAGTGAATGGCCCATAGAGGGATCAGACCCACAACCTTGGTGTTATTAACACCATGCTCCAACCAGCTGAGCTAATGTGGAGGGGTTCTCTCTCTCCCTCTCTCCACTTCTCCCCAAAGGAGGGAGAAAAGGGAAGAATCACTCATCATCCTGTTCTTCAGCCTGATCCTCATGTTTAGACAAGCCATCCTTTTAATTCACTCAGAGATATCACATTCATGCAGCTCCTTCTGATATGAAATCACAAGCAAAGTGATTACGTGGAACAATCTTAAATTTTGCATATTTTTGTCTCCAGAATGGCCAGCTGTATGTGGATCACCATTGAACTTAATTCTTCCAAAACATTGTTAATAATAGCACAAATTTATATCTGACCTTTGTATAATATTCCCTGGCAATGAGGACAGTCAAGCCCTGGCTCATCTGTAAGCAAGAACCTGCAATGATCCCACTGAAATGGTGTCGCTGTAAAGTACCGACAACGGCAAGGAATGACACGATCTAAGTTTAGGAAGAAAGCAGTAGTAGTAGTTTAATTAATTATAATTATCTTTTTATAACAGGGTTCGCAAAGAGTGTGTTGAATGGCATAAGACAATTGGGTGCTCGGCCATCCACCCCTTGAGGGGATTGGTCAAGCTCTAAGACACTTATTCCAAAATATCAGAAGGCCAGAACCATAACAATGCTGCATAACAAACCCAGGTGCAAGATAAAGAGTTAGTTCACAAAAACCCATAGCCGTGTTTTCACAGCCTCTGTGAGAACTGCAAAGTTCTCCCAGAACGCTGCAGAAAGCTGAAAGATTTCTCTACCAAAGCTTTTCAGCATCTACAAAACGGCAGCAGAGAGCTGGGCAGGCTCGGAGCTGATCGCTCTCTTTGTGGCTCATGTTTAAAAAACCACCAGTAACCGTGGGCTTGCTGTGTCTTTTGCAGGCGGCTCCACTCCAACTTCCTGCACTGCGACTGCCACCTGGCCTGGCTGTCGGACTGGCTGCGCCAGCGCCGCACCATCGGCCAGTTCACCTTCTGCCTGGCGCCCGTCGGCCTGCGCGGCTTCCTCGTGGCAGAGGTGCAGAAGAAGGACTTTGTCTGCTCTGGTAATGGTGCCAATTACTCGTTCATCTATCAGCTGGCAGTCTCATATCGCTGTTCCCATTAAAAAGCCAGAGTGGAAAATGGCTGTGTCGTGTTTGAATGCAAACAACAGCAATCCTGGTTGTTTTTGTCAGTGCTAAACTGTATGGGAGGAGATCAAATTGTTGTTTTATTCAGCTTTGTAAGAATTATTGGATTCCAGTTAACACTTCGGTTCTCAAATTACTTCTTCTACTTTAACATTGCCAATGATATCAACATAAGAAATCAATTAAGTGTGGATAATTTGGTATTTCTCAAGGGAAGAGCTCTACAGCTGACTGGAATACAAAAGAAAGGAAATAGAAAATGCAAGTCTGTTGAGTCTGTTGACAAATGATTGGACTTTAGAACATGAGGAGCAGATTTTATCCCAGGGACTGAAACAGCATTCTTAGGGAGCCAATGCACTTTGCTGTTCTGCAAGTTTCCATGCTGATAAATGGGGCTGATAATGCTCACAAATCACGTGTCTGTATGTTGGGCCTATTCATCAAGTCTCTGGAACTCCACTTGGCTCTTGAGTGATAGAAATACATTTTCCTAAAAGGAGAAGAAAAAGAACAAAAGAAAAAAAAGACAAAAAGTGGAAAATGAAATCTCTTGAGTTGGCTCAAAAGGAAGGATGTGCTGGAGGAGAGGCACAGCAGTGTGTATGCTGTGGAAAAACAGATACCAGACATAAGTTTGGAGGTAGTTTTGCAGCCCCAGTGGTGACACAAGGGGCGTGTTATGGAGATGATGTGAGTCTGAATTTTGATAGCCTGCGAGTCTTGTGCTGTTTTGTTCTTCATCTCCTGCAGCCTGTGAGCCCTAAAGCTTTATCCTATGGGTACGTGGGTTGGCTGATGGAAATGCAGTAAAACTGCTCATGCTAGAAATGTTTTAGGAATGCCTTTTTCTATAATTTCATTTGCCTGTGACAAAGTAAGAGAAACAGATGCGCTTAGAGAAGAAAGATTTGACCCCACCAGACCATGGTTAATTAATGTCCAGCCCTAGAGGTGTGCAGAAGTGTTATGGGCACGTGGAAAATGAAGCTGTGCATAGTGCTCGCTGAGACAAGATATTTGAGAGTGCTGAGCAGCTTCTACACTGTTGTGGAGATGATACCCAGAATATCTGATAAGTCACATCAAAAGTTTAACTAAAAAAGAAGTTTAGAAATATAACAGTCTTGGGAGAGGAAGGATAAAAAGAAATGGATAAATGAATTAAGCTATTAGCAGAAGCTAATTTTACCAAAGAGGCAACCACAGCTTTCTTTTTTTTTCCCTCATGAAATGAAGTTTTAGATGGAGCATGAGTTCAGCTATTTGGATTTATGATACAGTGAAGTGGAGGAAAATGAGTTGTTTAAGTCAGGAGAAGAGATAATAATTGCTGAATGAGAAATGTAATGTGAACAGAACTCATTTAAATGGGGTTGTCTGTGCAGACTATGACTTCCAAAAGTGACAAGGTTTTTAACAGTTGCCTGTTGGATCAAGAGGATAGAGGTGTTCTCTCAAGATTTGCCTGCTTTTGTAAAAAATATAAAATCATGAAAACTCAAGGAAAGGAATTTTCAGTGAGACAGTCCATCAACTGTATCCCTGTAACTCTCATTTGGGAAATGAAATGAAATGTACTGAAAAAGAAATTCATTTGGAGAGCTCATTTTAGTGGCGGATTGAGCTGAGGACTCAGCTTAGTACACGCTAGTTCGACAAAAACCTACATGGACAGCTGGTTTAAAGAGGATATAAATCTTCCCTTCTCCTCATTGCAGTTCTTATACCTGATTTTACAGCATAATTTGTTAATGTGTGACTATGAAGTCAAACCAGGACAGGCGGTGAAGAGTGAACTGAACTTGTCCCTCTGCAAAGGAATTTTATGGAAGTTAAGGTTATGTGAAGTACTGTAACCAGCCTTGAGCTGGCAGGCAGAGCCACCTTTGCATCCCAGTTATGAAGAGCTAAAATATAAAGTGGTGAACTGCTCTGTTGAAGTATAGGCTCAGAATCTCAAACCCTTGTGTTTTTATGGCGGTGGGAATATCATAACAGCGAAAAAACCGTCAGCTTTTCCCACTGTGAAATGGGCTTCATCAGAGCATTCCAGTTCAAAACTGGTGCTGCTGGATGCTTCAGAGGAGAAAGAGTAGAATCCTAATTTGGGGAAAGAAAAAACACAGCATTGAAAAACTGACTTCTCTTTATTGTTTGAGCCCTATGCAAAAATAGTGGTGTTTTTTAATTTTATGACAAATGTTCCTTTGAAAACAGATTTTGAATGCTACATACCAAGTGGAAAAGAACTGAAACAATGACAGAGAAGTGCCATAAATTGAACCCAAATTGCTGGATTCCCTCTGGACATGTCCTGCACCGTGGTGTTTATAAGCATTAGGTACAAAGTCTCTCCAGATAACGTTGCTGATGTCAGAGTTATGTGCAGGTATATCCAGGTAAACTGAGTCATACCTGTGTAACCTGGGTGTCAGTCTTTCAAAAATGTTGTTCAGCTTGTTCATACAAATTATAAAAAAGCTGATTCAAATGGTGGTTGTAGGTCACCTGTGAGCAGTGGAGAAGCTATTCCAGGTTTCTCTTGTTCGAGCATTTGGCTCTGAGCTGGAGGTGAAGGTGCAGGATTCAACAGTGCACAGTTGCCTGGAGATAGGTTTGGAAATACGTCTGGTTGGAGTTGTGTTACTGAGAAGGGGAAAGGTCAGGGACAGAACTGAGGGGAGCTGGAGCTAGGTGGCCGTGCACCGTCGGAGGAGAGTGCCAGGTACTGCTGGTCACCCAGCAGGGCCTTCTGGCTGGCTCCTTCAGCAAGCTGTCCCCTCCTCGTGGGAGAGTCTCTCCTCCAGAGCCACCCCTGACAGAGCAGCCTTCCTGGGCCTTTGCCTTTGGGCCATCTGTTCCCAGAGAAATCTCCAAACAGACTCCTCCTCCTGCACAGTTGGTTATGGAGCTCTGGGATGCCTTTGGTGAGACAGTCTCCTAGAAGGTAGGATGTGTAGACGGGCAAGTTTTGTGGCACCAGAGGATGAGCCCCTTGTTGATGTGCTGCACAAAGATAGCAGGGTGTATTTCACAGGGATAGAGGTGTATTTCACATGGGTAAGGGGTGTATTTCACAGGGATAAGGGGCGTATTTCATAGGGATAGGGGCTGTATTTCACATGGGTAAGGGGTGTATTTCACATGGATATCTGGGTGTATTTCACAGGGATAGGGGGTGTATTTCACCTGGATAAGGGGTGTATTTCACAGGGATAAGGGGTGTATTTCACATGGATAGGGGTGTATTTCACATGGATGGCAGGGTGTATTTCACATGGATATCTGGGTGTATTTCACATGGATAAGGGGGGTATTTCACATGGATATCTGTGTGTATTTCACATGGATAAGGGGTGTATTTCACATGGATAAGGGGTGTATTTCACATGGATATCTGGGTGTATTTCACATGGATAAGGAGTGTATTTCACATGGATAGGGGGTGTGTTTCACATGGATATCTGGGTGTATTTCACATGGATAGGGGGTGTGTTTCACATGGATGGCAGGCTGTATTTCACAGAGGTAGCAGGATGTATTTCTCCTCTCTCCACAGCTTTGCCATTCACTGCCACACTACTGTGACAAGAAAACAGTGCACCAACCAAAGACAGTGTCAGTTGAAATACTACCTGTATCCTGGTCTTTGGGAGATGTTTATTTTTATACTCCCTTAAGTAGCAGAGAAGCATCTGGGGGTGCTGGCTTATGCTCAGTACCTCTTAGAGCCTTCCAGTCTTTGCCTGGATCAAACCCAGCTTCCTTCCTATGCTCAGATGTTTCACTGTTGGACTGGATTCTCCTTTTCTGTCTGTCTCTCTCAAACACATTCTCTCTCTCTCTCTCTCTCTCTCTCTGCCTATTTGTCTGTCTCTTGTCCTCCTCTGACCTCCTTATGATAGTAATTTTATTTCATTTTCCTCTCATACAAGTTTTATTATGGCTCTTTGATTTTTTTCTTCTACCCTCTCCTTACTTATTGAAGTTGAAATTCGTTTACATATCAATCAGTTATGTCAAGTTCTAATGTCTTTTCTCACTTGCAACAGCGCGGCTATAAAGCTTTGCAAACAGAGCAGTGGGTTCATGAAGTTATGCCATCAGCAGCACCTTGGTCTTTTCAGGGCTCTCTGTGCAGAAGCCACTGACCCTGTTTGGATTTTTTTTGCAGTGATGAATCATTCTGGTTTTCCTAAGTATATATGTGAGGGGATACCTGTGCATCTAAACAAGAGCATTGTGTCTTGTACGGTGATCTGTAGCATGTGATCTGCAGCTGCTGTCCAGATTTGTTCTAGTTTTGGCCAGTAGTTTGCTGTGTTCTGCAGTGGACATTGTTTACACTGGAGTACGAAGATTGGGTAAGACTTCTTAGGCTAGACCAGAGACTGATATTTCTAAGAGTTGATGAAATGTGTAAGTCTAAAATATGTGATTTGTCGTACTTTTCTAAGATAGCTTTCTTTAATAATGAAACATGCATTGTAGAGAGGGAGGGCGGATCCACACAGTGTTCTCTTTTTATATTAGAAACCATTTCCTTTGATTCTTAGTTAGATCCCAGACTGGGATCCTTAGTTCCCATTCTGAGAGTCTCAAAGAACGTGAAGAAAATCAAGACGTGTAATTTGGACTATATGAGTTAAAATTCAGTCTGAAATTAACTCGAGAGAAATTATTACCATAGCCAAGTATTTTCTAGCTAAGTAAACTGATACTGATTTTGAGAAAACACTGGATTGATCCAAATTTTGGTTGAAGATCTAGATTTTCTGATTCGTGTGGTGAGACCGCGGCTGAGGTATAACAAAGTGGAAAAATAAGTTAGCTTCCTGCTGCTTCATGCAGACTGGAAGCCCTAATAAGGAAGCAGATTTATTTGTTTGGGTGAGGTCAAACAGTCTTCAAACATAGCTGTTACTCTGGCCAGACCACGGAACTCGGGAGATTGTCTTGCTCCATTTCCTAATGACTTCATAGCACGTTGCTGAGGAGACAACCAACGATGAGTAGCTAATAAAACAGCGCTCTGCAGGCTTCGCATCTCAATGAGAGCGTTCAGGAGATGCCAAAGGAAAAGTGCGTGGGGAGCGGAACTCCCCCCATCTGCTCCTGTTTAAAACACCCCGCGGTCGTGTGTGTGCACAGGCAGCAGTGGGACAGGAGGCAGTGCCGGCACGGGGCACTGGGGCTCCTGGAAGCTGAAGAGGGGCAAGGACTGTTCGCTGATGCTGCAGGTTTGGCTGGAGCGGGGCAGTGGCTCCTGAGGAGGGCTCCTCTCCCTGCAGTCCATCCCCGTTCATGCAGATGAGCTGCTAATGGCCCTCGCTTTTAAAGAGCTGGATAAGCAAACTGGGAGGAGGAGGAGACCTTTTCCTGAGTGTGTGAATGGTCGCTTTGTGCCTTGTGGGACATCCTCTTTGTACAGCTGTTTCACTGCTTTCAGAAGGGAGCTTACCCACTTCATCCAGCTGTGACCCCTTTCCAAAACAGTGACCGATGAGTCACCTTAGATGGCGGCAACTCTTTTCTCACTGTTCTTGCTTTCTGTGACCATTCACAGACCCAGTAAGTGCTCTTACAAAGGAATCCAGGCAGGCTTTAAAGTGTGTATGGCTTATAAAGCCTTTTGGTAAAAATTGCAGTTTAAATTTGATCTTGGGAAATTTTTGTGAAACGCTGATGGAATTTTTACCTCCTGTTACAATTTGCTGCCACAAACTAACATAAACATTTAGTCTGAAGAAACATTTCAGTACTGTGCATTTGTTAGTTGCTCCTCAAATGAAATTGTATAGGACATTTGGAGAGACGCTGATCACTATTTATCAGTTTGTTTGTTTTCAGTTTCCATTAAGTTTCTTATTACAAATCTAAATTTACACTAGCACTAGCAGTGATGATGTTTCATACTGTAGGAATTTATTTCTTGACTTGCTTAGTATGTAAGATGCCACATATGGTGTTTTTCATTTGGGGGACTATCTTGTGAATCTGAAGGATAAATATGTATTTATTGCAGCACTTAATATTTCTTTAAAGACCAAAGCTGAAAATTGGCTTTTAATTACAGTAAATTTAGTTTTATTACTGAAAATGATGTCTTACCTTTCAGTATAATTAGCCTTTTTTTCTGGAACTCTCTTTTCCCCAGAGCAGTATGTATAGCACATTAATGCTTATTTAATGATGACAGGTTGGGGTATAATTATTCAGCCATTGAGCTTTTGAACTGTTGCTCTAAAAATACTAACATGATTAGTTTTTATGTTAATGTCCAAAGCTAGTGGTTTGTTTTATTACTGGTTTTGTTGGTAGTATTTTGGTACAGAAAAAAAATGCTTCATGGCAGTACCACAGCTGTGCTTGGAGCTGTTTCACAGAGAGCAGTTGTGGTAAATGCAGAGGAACAGGGTTGACTTTGAGAATGTGGACAAGCTTTTGCATGAAATCTGCAGACTTTTTCTGTTTAATAGATGTATGTGATTGGCAACTCATTTATGGATACACGATTAGTAAGAGTAATGAAAGCAAGCACAGAGCTGCTTATAAAATAACTGCAGAATCCAGAAATTAATAGGGGACAATTGCAAAGTTGCATATAAGTCAACACCAGGTTTGTGTGAATTTCTGCTCTGTTGATAATGAAATCAGTGATTTTATATAGTGGCATTACACCTGTGGTGGGTCAGCTGCTCACACTCCTCCTCCTCACAGCACTGGGGTGAAACCAGGATCTGCTCCAGCACCTCTTTCCCTGTCTCATTCTCTGACTTTGCTGCTCCCAGGGCTGTTTCTCACAGCGTTTTGCTCACTCCCTGCTGCCTGGCACCTCTCTGCCCTTTCTCAGGTGCACTCTGACAGAGGCACCAGGAGATGCATGGGCAGGCTCAGCTGTGGAGCCCAATGGAAGCAGCCAGAACTGCCCTGGCCTCTTCTCACAGCAGCTTCCCTGGCAGAGCTGGGCACCAACACCCCGAAGCCAAACTGAAGGGATCTCCTGGCTCATTGAATACCCCTTGGAATGGGAGACAAACATGTTTAGCTCCAAAGATCTGTAAGAATTTTATTCTATGATTTCCAGACACCTTAAAGAGCTTGAATATACTAGGGGCCTCTTGCAAAAGACCAGAGGCAGTGACCCCAGGCTGTCCCAGGAAAGGTCTTTATTTTCCCTGCCTTCCTTAACATGTTCCAAATGCCAAGGAATCTGGTCCATGGAATCCCAAGGCAGCCCAGGGAAGAGGATGGTGCCTCACTCTTCAGTTCTTGCCCACTGACCTGGAAAAAAAACATTTCCTCACTCCAGATTTGTCCATGGGGAAGCTCATGACCAGACTGGAGCCCTTGGATGTCATTATGAGGAGACATGTCCCACTGTGCCTGCCATCTCTGAATAGCTCTGTCTATCTGTAATGCTTCTGACTGGAGGGAATCCCATCCTCCTCCTCCTCCTGAAGAGAGCAGCTTTTCTGCCGAGGCAGGGACAGCCCCATGCTTGCTGCAGCACGACGCAGACAGGGGCAGAAGCAAAGAAAAACGTGCACGCAAACAAAATCGTGTAGTATTTAAAACTCCTTTTCAAATAGCAGTAAATCAAAGCCCAAGGACTGAGTAATCTTAAACTCTTTCTATTCCTTCCATAACTTTATCAGACTTTGTGGAACAGTCCACGATGGATCACCTGTTTAGAACTATACTCCCTTCACAGGCTTACAATTGATCATGACCATTATCTATCTTTTAACCTTGTACAGGTGGCATCCTTTCACTTAAATAATTTATGTTCCTCTTCATTTTTATGCTTGAATATATTTATAAGTTCACTGTATTATTTCTGGACCTATTTTTAAATGTCACTTCATATGCACCTTCAAGAGCGCTGATACAAATTGTGGAATTGGCATTAGTGAGATGACTGTGCATGGACACCATTTGAGCTGCAGAAGCACTACATCTTTTAAGACTCTCTATTAGAATTTTTTTAGTCTTTGGAAGAGCAGACATTGTCCAAACCCAGAGAACCAAATGCACACTAGCAGCCTTCCTTCTGGTGCAGTAGTTGGAAAGTCAAGTTCTACCTGCTTTAAGGTGAACATGCCTATGTTGACAGGGCTGGAGAAAGACCTTGAAAGAAAGGCTCAGAGTGGGCACAGGGTATAAGAGATAATCTGGCCTCCTTTGGAAGGCTTAGGTGGAATAAATTTCCCTGAGAGAAAAACACCTTTATCATAGTTTTATAGACTTCAGTTGTCTCACAGGTTCTGTTTTATTAATCCTTCAGAAGAACAAATTCACCCATTCAACCTCAGTTGTTATGGTTGAGGCTGCTTTTGTTCTACTTTGTCCATATTTCTTAGTAGTATTCCATATAATTGTGGTGCTATTATTGTTAATTCAATAATTGCAATATTAGTACTTCTAGGATAAAGCAGTGTGAAGTAAGGTCTGATTGTCAACAGTGTTATTTTACTGATAGATTTTGAAACATGCTAAGTAGGATTTTGTAGAATAGAGTAGGCTTCATTCATTAAGCCAGACCTTCCTTTCAGTGCAGTTGGATATTTCCAGTTTTGTTCCTTGGTATTTATTTGTAAATTGATTAATGTTGACTTTTGCCTACAGAACTGTT
Organism: Struthidea cinerea; assembly: GCA_013397865.1. Lineage (NCBI taxonomy): Eukaryota > Metazoa > Chordata > Aves > Passeriformes > Corcoracidae > Struthidea > Struthidea cinerea. Next base: position 804,782 of record VZTI01005123.1, read on the forward strand.
GTGCTTATGTGCCATGAATTTTTAACAGATAAATTTACTGTTTGGGAACGTTCAGCAAAGCAGAGGACTTGAATCAAATAATGAATATTCATGCCTGGCAAGTTTTTGCATACCGTGAACTCAATGGTATTAACATCAATTAGGGACTTGAGTTACTAATCATAAATCTTAAAGCAGCGCTCATCAAATAGCTGTTGAACAACCCTAGATGGAAATATTTGCTTAAACCATTTGCTGCACATTTGTGTAGGATAAACAAATTCGTACAAATTTTGTCCATTAGTGGAATATTTGCCCTCAATGAGGAGTGTTAACTTTGCATATGGTCAGTTGTGGTTCCCTTGCCCATATCTCTCTGCAGGGCTCTGTGCTCAAATGTCCCGTTAAACTGGGATGCAGACGTCAGTCAGGAGCACCACATCTGCTTTAGGTGTTTTAGAATGAATTAGTTCATATCACTGGGAATCTAGTGCAAACTATGGCTCATGGAGTAGTAATTGATTTCAGATATCCCAGCACTGTCAGAACTTCCAATGGGTTATTTAATTACACCCCAAAAGGTCATACTATATCCATGGATCTGCAATACTTGTAGTGTTTTGTTTATTGATCAACATTTTCATGTCTGATATACTTTAAATTATGTAAAGTCAGCACAGGTTTTTAACCAGGAAGTCCTGTCAGATATATCTTAAAATCCATTAACATGTTGTACAAATAACTAACGTTTTGCTGGTGGAAAGGAGTTGCTGCAGAGGTGATTGGATAGGTGAGGAGGTAATAAAACACACTGCTTACTGTGCTGTAAGTGGGTGTCAGTGCAAATGAGATTATTTCATTTATTTAGTAATTGCAAAATTTATTTTAGATGCGTGGGACATTTAAACTGTTCATTTATACATCACAACAATTCTATTCTAGTTATAATATTAGTCTGTTTGCTGCTTTTAAAAGAGAGCCAATGAGAGACTTATTTGAAAAAAACATTTGATTTCTCTGTAAACTACTGGGTCCTGAGTCTCCCCTCTCTTTCCTCTTTTCTTCTAACACATAGTCTGAGACTGTAAATTAAAGTGGTGCCAGGTATTAACTACCATAATTATTGACACTGTCGTTGCACTGCATCAGGCAAAAAATGCATAGTAATTTTTGTTAATCATGCTCCTACCCTGGCTTCCACATTTTGTTAGTGTTTTTCTTTTAGCAAAATGTATGATTGAGTTGATGATTTTTATCTCAGAGAAAAATATAATTAACACGGTAAACTAGGGCTGCTGTGTACTATAAAAGATCTGAAATGGCAAAACGACAGATTGTGAGAACAACTTCAGAAGGGGAATAATGTAAATGCAGCTGATTTGATCTGCGGCCATTTCCTTTTGCTGCATCCACGCTGTAAGGAGTTTGCTGCACTTGTGAAGGACACAAAGAGAAATCTTGAAAGATTTCTGCCTTTCCCATGTCTTTTCTTTTGAAGAAGTATTGGCAGCAAAAGGAAAATTCATTTTTAGGTTTCAAATATCCTTCTTTAGAGGTTGTGTTGCGTCAGGGCCCTTGATTATCTGTATGCTTATACTCCACAAACCTATGAAAGTCATACCCAAATTTTGTTTTCTTGACCAGTCTTTAACAGCTCTCCACAACAATACAAACATTAAACTGATTAAACTCCCTTGGATTTTTTTGTGCTTTTAATTCTATAGATCTGCTAACAATAGATCGTCATTGAAGTGGGCCATTAAATCCAAATCAGATTTGAAATTCTGTTTCTAATGTTTTTCAAGAAACATTTACCTTAACAGATGATTGTTTGTGTGAGAGCTGATGGAATATGTGCTAGATGCCTGTTGAGTGTGCATGTGCAACACAGTATTTTGTTCTTTGCCAAGGAAACACATAAGCAAAAGCATTTCATTATAATAATAGCAATTTATACACAAAGTCTTTTTATCATTAAAGTTCTCAGAAATCCAGTCTAGATCTACTTTTGCTCATGAAGAAGAAAGCAATGTGCTCATGGTGCTTGGGGATGTGGTTTAGTGCTGGGAGTGCTGGGTTAATGGCTGGACTCAGTGGTCTTACAGGTCTTTTCCAGCCTTAATGATTCTCTGATTCTACTGCTGCTACCTGTTGCTCTGAGTTTGCAGTTCTTCAATGTTTTCATTTTCTGTAGCAGTTTCTCACGCACTTTCTGTAAACATAGCCATGTTTTGTTAACCGTCCTTTGTTGTTTTCCATTCCATTCTCCTAGGCGGAGCATTTGATAGACTTTTCTTTTGACCAGTGTGATTGAGGGGTGGTCATTTCTCCCTCCAATCCATGGTGGTTTCTAAGAACATATATAATAAAGCTCGGGGTTTCTGACGCCCTCTCTTTCTTGCTCCTCTCCTGACAAGGTGTCTGCGTGGTTTTTTTGTGTCCAAGTGGACTGCAAACTCAGGGCAACAGCTACCCGCTTTTTGTTCCATGAAGACTTGTTTCTATCTTTTCTCTCTTTCCAGACTGCTTTATCCAATCCCCCCTTGCATGCCCTGCCTTTCACAGCACTCTGGAGTGCTGCATCACCCAAACTGGGGAGGTGCTGAGCTGAGCTCTGCTGAGCCTTCTGCTGTTGATTTAGATGCAGTGGTGTCAGCAATAGACTCTTAGAGCTCCGACTGGCAATACCCCAGCCTTTTTGATGCTGTGCCCTAACAAAAAGGGGGTGTATTACTGCTTCTCCAACCCACAGTGATGTGTTGTGGTGCTATAACTGTACAAAATGCGTTTTTCCCCTGCTACAAAGGGACATCAGACGTGGAGATGATAACGGTTGTGTGGAAGATTCGACCTTACCTCCCAGAGAACAAGGATTGCTCTGAATTTTCTTCCTAGTTTGATAATTTCTCCCTATCCCTAAAAGCTTGCAATAGCTGGTTTGCACTTGCTCGTCCTTAATTTTACTTATGGCCATTGTCCCACAAGGTAGGCAGACAAAGAGACAATGTAAAACGTAGGTGATCAGGTCCAGGAACAAACCTCTTGTTCTCACACAAACACAGCAGAGGGCTGTGTGCACTTTGAGGCAATATAGACTACTTTTGGAAGTAGTCACAGTTAAAATCTTACAGAAACCTTAGACCCTGTGAAAGACAAAGCTGGCAGTGCTGTTGTGCAGCATGCCTGTCAATTATGCAGGAATTCTATTAATTGACAATGGTGGTATGTGTGCCCTGCATTTTTATGGCCAGAAAGCAAACCCGAGAGAGCTGCTTGTCCTGCCTGTTATACGTGTACACGTTTAATTAGTGAAATTGGGTTTTTTTGTTTAGCTCAAATAGCTACCACTTAACTGCTGTATGAAATGCATGGTCACGTGTTCAGACTGTGTTAAGACAATAACAAGGTCTTGAAACTGGAACAAGTCAAAGTTCAGGTTGCCTGATAAATATGAATTTGTTTCCTTGGACCATGTGGGTATGGATTTAGATTTTAATTACATCGTTGAATTCTTTTTACAGTAGATTTTAGCCCAGATGATTCTTCAGGGTGACACTAAAACAGTCTCTGTCTTGAGATGAAAGACTGTTGATGGAAAACTCCTTACCTGCAGCTGTCAAGGTGGTTGGAAAGTGGACTATAAATGAGACAGGGTATTTTAGCAAAGAGAAAGGATCATTAGGATCATCTCATGATGAAAGCAGCTGCCCCCTCTCATAAAGAATGTATTTGACTCCTGCCCATGCCACAAATTTCCTGCGAGATCCTTTTATTTCCAGACAGTCACTACCTCTTAAAATCTAATTTCTGGATGCCTGGATTGGAGCTCTGAGGTCTGGTCTGCCAACTCACAGCCCTGATTAACATCAATGAAAGCTATGTTTAAAACACAGAGCTGTGAAACCCACAGTTTTCTTCTGATGTCCTGGCAGAAAGTCAGGTGATGACCCAATAAAAATATTTCCAATCCTGTATTTGAATTTGGCAGCATTTTGTCCGCAGTTGAAATGATGATCTTATCCTGAAACTAGATATTGTATTTTAATAGAAGGCAGTTCTGTCAGCCCTGGTTACAAAATAATATTTAAAAGGGATGACAGCTTGAACTTAAGGAAACTCAGACAAATTGAAATCAATTCTCATCAGAATGCAACACTTTTCTCACAGAAGGAATTATTTCACAGGAATTGTGTTTTGCTTTCCAGGAGGGCTCCCTCTGCAAGTGTAAAGTCACCTGCAGAAGTTTTCAGCTGATGTCCTTTCAAACTATATCTGCCTTTGAAAATAATGACACTTAGAAATGCCACAGAAGTCTCTCCAATATTGACTTTTCTGTGCTGTTTACAAGGTTGTGAAAGCAGGGACGTGTAGCTTTCTATATGAGCTCACACAGCTGTGCAAAGTTAAGGGCCAAGCCGAGCAGGTATGGAGGCATTAATCAAGAGAGGAAATTTAAAGGAATGTTGCATTTTTATGAAATTTTTAATTGTCCCAATGTACATTGGATTGCAAGTCGGTGCATATATATATATACATATATATATA
>VZTI01005123.1:809312-855380 GCA_013397865.1 Struthidea cinerea
TTTTAATTTGGTCACCTGTAGTTAGAATTCATGAAAATATCCATCATGGGTCTTTTCAAAGGCAAACCCAAGAATGTACAGCTTTGTGTATAGTTTTTCCAAGTTTTTGTACGTATTTGTATTTTGACAACTACGATGTTTTTATTTTTCCACCCAAAAGGCCAATCTTTTACGATTTTCACTTCTTACCAGCACAAGCCTTCACATTTAGCCATCTGTATCTCAACATAAAGATACTCGAGGCTTCTTGTGTTATATGTGCTTTGGAAATATGACTCACTATAAATAAACCAATAACTGCTACATCTTGATAACCTCAATTAGCATAGCAAACCCATTTTGTCTATGGCTAAATGTATGCATATATCAAAACTTGAAATGTAGGAATCATAACCATTTGAGTAAAATTGACATAATTGCTACAGTTTCAAAAAAATGTAATGACACATAATTAAGTCTGAATCTAATGAATTGACTAGAATTTGTATAGAGCAATGTCCTCATGCTACACCTTTGCTCTGTGAGTAGCTTTGTGTCTTTGTGTCTAGCTTAAGCAAGGGTTTGAAGGTTTGAACTCACGTTTTTCTAAATTCTTTTTATGTTTCCATTAACTGCATTGTCTAATCTTGAAAAAACTAGCTTTGTATTCCCAGTCTTCACGCCATAACAGGTTACCTCATTTCAAAAACATAAGTCATCCCTGCTGACAGTCTCTCAATATGTAAAAGCACTCAAGAAGTGTTTGTGTAGTGGAAACGTCTAGGCAAAGATAACTTTTGGAAACACTACTTGATCCTAAAGCTTAATTTAAAAATCTTTGAATTAATTGATATGGGTGATCATGAAGGAGACCAGAGAAGTGTTCATGAGGGAAAGAGATTGATAGAGTGGAGACTGAGGAGGAATAAGAACACAGTAATCTTCTACATGTTTTTTCTGCAGTTGATTTGTAGAATATTATATTCACTTGCAAATAAATTACAGCTTTATATAGTAAGAGGAGCTGCAAAACTCAGAGCCTGATGTATTTGGCTGTTAAAATCTCAGCCAATCATTTTTTAAAACCATTTAATGTGTTCCTTGTGTCTCAGGTTCCCAGTCGGAGCCCCCGTCGTGCAGCGCCAGTTCCATCACTTGCCCTTCGGCCTGCACCTGCAGCAACAACGTCGTGGACTGTCGGGGAAGGGGCTTAACGGAGATCCCAGCCAACCTCCCAGAGGACATTTGGGAAATGTAAGTGCCAGCCTAATGCACAAATCTTTTCCGTGCCTCTCCGTTTTTTATTCCGTCATGGCCTCCTGTGTGGAAGAAAGGCACGTGTTTTAAAAACTGCTCTAGGTAGTTATCAGGTGTATTGTAGTTGTCCTCTTTGATTTGTTCTTGTGCTCTAAGGGCTCAAGCCATTTTTAAATGTAAATTAAGATAGTTTGGTACTGCCCTACCTGAAAGCAAGATAAAGTTCCTGGCACCTAAAGTTCAGATTGTGTTTACATTTCACAAACGGAATTGCAGTTCTGTAGTCAGAAAATGAAAATACACAGTCCTTTTTTATTTCTAGTCAGTGATTTCCCCATGAGATGGAGTGACATCTTTTTACCTTGGCAGGATGCATTTATAATGAATCAGAACATCAGAGCACATTGTCCCTGCTGATTTGACCTTCTATTTCTTGTCTTCCACATTGTTATTTTCAATTCTTTAACAGTTTTGTGACTTGTGTTGTGAAATCAGACGCTGGTTTTACAGACTTGTTTGCCTTTACTACCTTTAGGAATTGGAACCATCTATTTCTGTGTCCATGACTTCATACTACTGTGGTCCTGGAATAGTGTTACATTAAAACATTTTGCTTGTGGTTAGTCCACAGGGAATGCAGATCAATTCTTTTCCTATTTAGGTTCTTGTTGTACAGAGTTTTCTGACATCCAGCCAGCTTTTGCAGTCTACACAACATAAATTCAAATATTTGTATGGTCACTGGACTCATCCAGCTTCTTTTTGCTGTAGAAATACTGGTACACAGCAAAATTTACTATGATAAAGCATAAATTCGTAAGATCATTGAATGTTTGGGTCAGAAGCAATGCTAAAGACCATCTGATGCCTTAGGATTTAGCTTTTATATTCTTCAGATCCTGTACTGCCTAGTATGTAGCTCTGAAACTTCACATAGCCTGTTAGCTGCTGTTCTCACATTTTGGTTAGACACAACAAACCCTCTCTGGGCCTGAACTCAAGGACACCTTGTTGTCCCAGGCCCTGAAATATGTAAACTGAGCCTCTGGACAGGGGCAGCAAACTTGGGGTAATGACCAATCATTACCTGAAATTATAATTAGAGAATTAACTGCGATATGCAAATGAACCAAACTTATAAAAGTGTGAAAAACCCGTGACCCAGCATCTATCTTGGGTGTAGCCCTGTGGGAGCTTCCGACTGCCCAAGGTGTTCCTATTGAAGGCCCTCAATAAATACCTACTTTTATTCTCTTAATCTTGTCTAGCCTCTGTTTTCAGGTAGCCACTTCAAGGCATCACATCTACCATGGACAGGGACATCTTCCACTAAACCAGGGTGTTCCAAATCCCATCCAGCCTGTCCTTAGACACTTCTAGGGATGGGGCAGCCACAGCTTCTCTGGGCAACCTATGCCAAGGCCTTCCCACTTTCACAGGGAGGAATTTCTTCCCAATAGCCCCTCTGTCACTTTTAAGCCATTCTTCCTTGTCCTGTCACTCCATGCCCTTGTCCAAAGTCCATCTCCAGCTCTCCTGGAGCCCCTTTAGGCACTGGAAGGGGCTTTAAGGTTTTCCCAGAGCCTTCTCTTCTCCAGGCTGAACAGCCCCAGCTCTCTCAGCCTTTCTCAATAGCAGAGATGTTTCAGCCCCGTCATTGTCTTTGTGGCCTCCTCAAGAGTGGATCAGAGGGGTGGAATCACCTCCTTCACCCTGCTGGTCACACTGCTTTGGTGCAGCCCAGGGCACGGTGGCTTTCTGAGCTGCAAACACACACTGCCAGGTCATGTTGAGCTCCTTGTTAGCCAATTCCCCAAAGTCTTCCTCCTTCAGGACTGCTCCCAACCAATGCTCCGCCCAGCCTGTGTTTGTGCTTGGGCTTGTCCGGGCCCAGCTGCAGGATCTTGCACTTGGCTGTGCAGAGCTCCATGAGGTTTTCAGGACCCACCTCTCCAGCCTGTCAGGGTCTCCTGGATGGCAGCCCTGCCCTCCAGCGTGACGACCACAACACCAACTTTGCCAGCTTAGTGGTGTTGGAAAACCCGCCGAGGGTGCACTCAATCCCACTGTCCATGTTGACAACAAAGGTGTTAAACAGCTCTGGTCCCAATACCAACCCCAAGGAATGTGGAATTCAACTAGTTCTTGTATTTCCCCCTAACTCAGTATTTTCTTGTAAGCCAAATTATTCTGGTAAGAGCCCTTGACTGACAAACTGTTCTACAAAAATGGAACACACAGCTGTTGCTCTAACACAGTTATTAAAGGTGACCTACATTTCACTCTGTTTCAGTAGTAATTAAAGATCTTTTATTCAGCCTTCCTACCTTCCTTCATTAGCATGGGTAGGCAGAACCTTCTCTGACAAAGCTGCCAACAAGTCCTAAAACTGTTTTTGTTGATAAAAACCCATCACAAAACAGGTAACTCACTTGTCATGGGACGTAAGACAAGCCTCATATAATGCTAATTTTCCCTCTGCCACATATGACTTAGAAGTCTGTTGTGTTACTCTATTACTCCTCGAGGTGAAGGACTTCATTGCAAGAATGTTTGCTATTAAATAAGCAATTTAGGAAAGCTAGAAATCTATATCCCAGGCTTGCTTTTTCATAATTTCATAAAATAGGTAGAAAGAATGTAGAGAATGCAATTCATTTTTTTATAAAGCTTCTTGTTCAGTTGGGAGCTGACAGCAGCAGCCAAATCGACTGAGGAAAAATGAGTTACAAGAAATTGAAGCTGAGGAATACAGACTGTGTGCTGAGTGTTAAAAAAGATTCTCTGCTTACGAAGTGGTTCTGTTTTGCTTTTCAGAGGAGAAATGAACAGTTTGTGTCATAGAGAAACACATGAGAATAAGCACAGAAAAGTTTTGTGGGTGAAAACAAAAGTCATTAAGCACCTGGAGGCATTTACTGAAAAGAAATACCGAAATTAATATTGTGTGGTGGTTTGCTGGTAAATGAACAAAACAGTCATTCCACTACACTGGATCAGCATCTACAGTAAAAGGAGAGGTTGCAGTTATGTAGAAGGGGTAAGAGAAAATGCACGCAAGGTAAATAGGGAGCACCGTGTGAGTGCAGAATGGGCTTGATGTTGGAGAGATGTCGGGAAGGAGGGATGACCAACAGACTAAGAGGAGACAAAATCTCCCAAGAGTTTCTTTTTCTGCTCAGACTTGACCACAAGCTTGCAGCCAGCACCTGCCAAACTGAATGACAGCTCAGCCCACAGGCCCAGCAAAGCCAGGGGATAGCAGAGACCTATTGCCAGCTTCTGGGAGCCTGGGAGGGTGTTGTGACAAACACATGTGCCGCGACAGCGGCTTTCACTCGGCACGTGGCTTGGGCTGCTCTTGGCTCAGGACATGGGCTGGATAGATGCTTTCTCAGTCATTAGGGATTGGCTGATTCATGCCAGGGAAAGGACAGCTTTCCTGCACGTGCAGATGTGGGCACTGGGGTAAGGGCACTGCCAGCCCTGTCTGTAGTGTTTCAACAGTATTTGCTTCAACGCCCTTCCTGCCACATTTGTTTGATGCCACCCAGTCAAGGACAGGTATCCGTAACTCCCTATTAATCTATCTATTCCCACCTCACAACACTCTTCCTCAGCCCCTTCTTTAGAATGAAGTTTTCATGCTGTTTGTCTATCTCCAACTGATGTACTCATGTTTTATTTATCACTGCAAGCAAGGCTGTATTTTAGGGTATGAATTCTGGGCAGCTCTTGTCTGAGAATTTTGTACACCTTAAAATAGTAGTGCAGGGACTACCACTTCGGCCTTTGTGTTTGATAAGTTGGTGCAAGACCTTCCTGAGTGAAAGCAGGGCACAGCCCCCCTCCTGCTGCCAGAGGGTACTCGTGCCTGGAGGCAGATGCTGGAGCAGCAACCACTGGCACTGGGTGCTGCTTCTCTGAAGGATCTTCAGATTGCTTGAAATAAGGAATTAATTATTTGCTAAAGCTGGAGGCTGGATTGTGGTTGGGACAGATGCTTGAGAGAATATAAACTAGCTGGGCCCAGTACAGAAACTGATGGGAAAAGAAGGCTGAACTCAAATGAGAAAATGACCAAATATATGAGGATAAGAATTGGGAACAAAGGAAATTGAGACAGGGTGAAGTGCTGTGAGTCTGAGAAAGTGAGGAATATTTGGCGATAAGGCCTGAGATTGGTGCAGTGAGCCTGGGACACCAGCTGTGGGGATGTGGCAGGAGGGCTGGGACACTGGGGCTGGGCAGGCTGCGGGAGCAGGACAGAGGGACACGGGTGAAGGTGGAGCCAAGGAGTCCCTTCCCACCAGAAAACACATGTATCTTGGGGAGCCTTCCTGCCTCCTTACCACCTACTTGGGAAACCCAACAACAATTTGTGTGCCTGTCCCTGTGCATTAGGGACTATCTAGACACAGATTAATTATTTATCTACACAGGGAGCTCCTGTTTTCACTGCTGCTATTCCAGTTAGGGAGCACTGCAGGGGTCTGGGACTCATACTTCTGTTACACTTGAGTTTCCTTGTGATGGAAGTAGTTATTTTAGCTTTTGGGTTTGCATCCACTGAATTAAACATGTTTTTTCTAAAGTGAAAAAAAAGAAATTAGAAAATGCCAAAGTTAATGTTTGTAGCTGCAGTTGTCATTCAAAGCTGTTATATGTATTTGTTGTGGTATTCACTTAAACAGCAGCACAGTCTCATGCTGCTGTTGAAAGCTTGGATTCATTTCTTCTTGTCTAGGGATGCATCAGGGATGTGTAGGGAGGGAACCTGTGTATATAGGGTCTGTTCACTTGTTGCAGAAACGGGAAAATTGTAAAATGGGGACTGTGGGGAAGATAATCTCATGAATGCTGTTCAGAGAATTGGGTTGTGTCTCTTCTCGCCAGCAGTTTTATTAATTGATTCTGGGCAAGTCACTTGCACAAACTTTTCATGGGTGGTCACTAGCGATGTAATCTTGGGTTCTGGCTGACTCAGCTGAGACATTCAGAAGTGTTGAGGACTCACAGCTGCAGCAAAAGTCAACAGGCGCTGTGCTTTGAACACTTTGTGCTGTACAGCGCTGACTACTCTGAAAAGCCAAGTCTCAATCATCTGCAGACTTATAAATCAAACTCCAGAATGTAAAGCATATCCTGAAATCTTGAAACAGATCTGAGATCTTTCCACATCAAGTTTGCTTCACCGCTGTTACCTGTCCCATACTCTCTGTCTGGTGAGATAAAGAGAAATATAATTGAATGAGCCAAGAGTAAAGCTGGGTAGGATGTACCTGAGTCAGAAACGAGGGCCATTTCTTTAAATGCTGGTGCAGTTGCTCCAGGCAGTAATGAGGCTGCCAGTCCCTCAAGGAAAAGTGCAACTTAGGCACCCATTTCTGCTGAGATAAAAACCACAGCTTCATCTGACAGCTGAGTGGGGCAAACTGGGATGGCAGCCCTTCCCCAGCATCTAGGCTTGGCTTAAGGTCAGTTTTAGTCACTCGCTCTGCATGGGTTTAGTTTACCACTCTCACTGTTGATAGCTGAATAGCTGATATGTTTGTAGGTGTGAGTAGTGAATGGTTTTGGTGCATAATTCCTACTCTTAGGAAAAATTCTAGAGTTCAAGCACGGGAAAAATGTAATGTTGGTTTTCTCATGGTTCTGGCAAAATGAACACAAACCTAATTTTCTGCAAGATGATCACTTTGTAATGTAATGTTCTGTTTGTTCTACCTTTAATGAATGGTTTCCTGACAAATTTAATGTCATGAGGGTACCACTGTGCTGGGTGGTGTTGCAGACCTGTAGGTAGACAAGTTTGCCGTGTTTGTTGTTTCAAGGATTGTCTCAGGAAGAAATTGCCTTCTCTGTTCTTCAATACCTGTAGAAATGTGTATTTCAGGACAGCAAGGACTTCAGCTGGGAATCTTTAGGAAGCTTTTGTGATTTGAAGAAGGTGATGAACAATTTCTGGGCGTTTAAGTTACTGGTATATTCCAAATGAATTTTCCTCCAATTAAAATAGTCAGAAAAGCTGTTATAGAAGGATTGAGCACTAGTAACTATTGATTATAATAAGAATAATTTTTTATTACATAAATTATAAATTAACTACACGACAGCATTTTCATGTTTATTAACAATTTGAAGTTCTCAGTTTCATAAAGGCAAGAGGTTTTTCTCTTATCAAGAATATAAGTGTGTAGAAACTGTAAACTTCATGGATAAAGGACTGACAGTTTTTCATTTAACACTGTTCTTCCTCCTGAAAGAAAATTATAATAATTTTCTCAGGCTTCCAGTAAATGCTGCAGCTGAAGCCAGCAGAGTATTTTTGAACACTGCAGTAAATGCTCCATAATTGCCTCTGGTGGCAAGTCCTCTGGCTGGGGAATCAGGTTGGCTCCTGTAGTTGAATCATATAATATGATTTTCATTCAGTGCTGTAAATTGGCTCTGGACAGCTTCTCATGTCTAACCTGACTACTGTTTTCTTGATCTCACTAGGCAAACTGTGCCATTCACTCTTGCATTCCACAGTAGTTTAATTTGTCAGGCCAAAAATACGGAAAAAAATTTCTGTTGAGTTCAAGACACAACAATAATAAAGAAATAATAAATAAAATATTTTAGATTGATAGTCAGTGGAGAAAATATAAATATACGGAAAATTATAAGAATGAAGGTGTCTTCTGTGCTGAGACAAATTAAGGAAAACAGAAAGCTGCATTTCACAGTTTTAGAAACAAGCAGGAACAGCAGGGAGTTTCTGCTGCAAGATCAAGGCAGATTTATTTCTTACATCTTTACTTTTATTTCTGAAGTTGTGTAGCTAATGTCATCTGCAGGAACAAGAAGATGGGTTTGTTGTGATAAATTTAGTTTTCATACACATGGTAATTTTCCTTTTGGCCGCATCAATTTTTACCCTTTTCACTACTTTTTATAATTGGGAGATTTCTTGTAGAAAGAAGTTATGTACAAGTTAATTTACTCTGGTGAGCTGTGTAGGAGTAAACTTAAAGGGTTAGTAGGTTTAGATTGATTTGGTTTTTTGGTTTGGTTTTAGGTTTTTTTGGGGGGTTTAGGCACATGTGTGTGTAGTCTCTTTTTCCCAGAGACATCATTTAGTCCAGTATAAACATAAATTAATAATTACTAATAAAAATGAATGGTATAATGAAAAAGGCATATATCTTTTATCTAATACAAATTTCACTGCAAAGCTCCTGTGTTGTCAAGCAAAATGAAGGGATTGCAATGTATAATCAGTATATGCATTCTTAAAGCTGATTGTGAAGGGAAAAACAATCACAGAAAATAAAATAGCATAAAATCACAACTTTGATATTAAGTACACTAATCAGATTTTTTACTGGATGAAATACTAATTGTCTTTTGGCTAACACGTGTTCTGTTTATTTTGCTTTAAAAGATTGTGAAAAGAAGAAAGGATTTGAGGAATGTGTATTGTCAAATGACAGAATCTGTTGAGAAAATCCTACAGGTGGCAGAGCTTCAACTACCAGAAAGCTGCTTAGTTTTCCTTCTAATTTCTGGTGTTCTGCCTTTTCCTTGTCAGTACCTGGACATGTGCAGTACAAACAGATGCTACAGAATGTACAGAGCTCTCACCAATAAGTTAGATTAGAGATTAAAATAACTTTTTATCTTTTCTGTCAGTTTACTTCCATTTTCACTAACTCTAAAAGAATAGTTTTGTGCTACAACTTGACAAATATAATGCAAACCAACTTGCAATCCTCATTGTGAGAAAATGTGGGAAGTGATCAGGGCTGGAAGTTTCTTGAATTGGAAGCCAGTAGAGGGTGATCAGGACTGACCTTCTTGAGCAATAATTAAATAGCAATGGGATGTCTTTCTGGGACCTCACAGAGCTTCTCAGTGAGGCAAATATTCTCTGTCTAGCTTGTTAAAAACTTTTCCTATAGGTTTATATTTATCAGATTCAACCATTGGTGACTGATTGCTTTCACACAGGTACTAGAGAAACTGTCTGTCTCTCTAATAAGACTTCAAGCTTCAGGAAAAAAAAAAAACATGAAGCCAACCAAAAATACCAACAGCAAAAACTCCCAATCCCAAAACACCCCCCTAAAAAAAAAAATCCAAAAAAATAACAGTGAAGATTGCTCAGCAGAGGTTTAGGGTTGAGTGAGGCTCAGAGCAGATGCTGGGCTGTGGAAGTGAATATCAGAGCTTCATCCTCTGTGCAGCACCCTGTGGGATGGTCTCTTTGGAGCCTTCTGAACTCAAATCATTGGGTGTCACAAAAGTCCAGCAGTGGGATCCGTGTCTCTGCTGTTCACTGCACCACGACATCTCAGAAACACCAACACTCATGAACTCGTGTGCTGATTGACCAGGGTATGGAATTACCAGCAGGGACCTGGAAATTGCCAGATCTCTCCAAATGAAGGACTCTGTTTCCTGCATTTGCGTTCACAGCCACAGGCCTGCATAGTGGTAAAATTCTTCCCGCAAACCCTGATCCCGAGTCCCCATGACCCAATAAAGTCTGCTGAGATGGGAAATGACCTGTCTAGTCTATAAAAAGAGCAGGGAGGCATTATTTTGTATTCTACCCCCAAAAGAGCTTCTAATTAACCCTTACCATCCTTGCAGGTGATGGCTCAGTGGAGCTGCCCTGGAGACTCTGCTTTTACATCTGGGCACAACCCAGCAGCAGTTCCTGCAGTCATGGGATTGCAGTGGGAGGGAGCTCAGGGCTCAGGGGGGGCCTGCACCCTCATCCAGGGATAAAATAAGGAAAATATATGAGAGTGGCAGGAACGTTACAGTGAAAGGTGATGAGAAGGGCCAAAAATTCCAACCACAAATGTGGAGTATCACAGTGGTAGATGGAGAGACTGTGAGGTTTGGCAGAACAGTGCTGCATTCTGGTGTTTATGTGGTTAGAGAGACATTGGTGTTTTGTCAAAGGATGCTTTGTGAAATACCAGTCTGCGGATTTCTCTGGTGTTTCCTGTTTGTCTGTACTGTATTTAGTGCAAAATTAACGTGCTGCAACAGAGGTGATGGATTCCTAATGTGACTGCCATCACAAATTCAGGGGTTGCCAGCTGATACCCGAGCAACTGCTCAGCTACACAGTGGTATCAGCTGCAACTAAATTCACTGTGGTGTGTCGGAAGATCCAATGTCACTAGCGCTGCTTTTAGAATGCCACCATGGTATCAGGGAACATATCGAAACATCTGTTTTCATTCTGAAAGATGTCTTTTGGTGAGCAGAATTATCTGTGTATCTTCCTAGGTAGATTTATGTTGACAAGTGCCTTCATTGTTGATAGGATTTTGTCTCTTGAAGATCTGCCCTCGGGTGAGTTGTTAAGAAGCAGTCCTGTCTGTAGAACTACAGCAGGAGCTCGACTGCTAGACCCTGAAAATCAGCACCAAAGGGAACATGAAGGGAAACTCCAGTTGTCACCTTGTATCAGTACAGGTGGATGGTTTACTGGCTCTCAGCTCTCCATTTCCTAAGGCAGACTCCATTAGAGGGGTTTATAATGCATATTATTAATTTTATTTGGAAGTCATTCAGGTGCTGTGATGAAAGGCAGCAGTATAAAAGTCTTGGGGGACCATATGTGTTTAGGGGTTTTATAGTGGTGGTAGAGTGTGGCTGGGCTGGAGGTTGAAGGCTGTAACTGGTAAAACAAGCAGTAAGGACAGACATCTACAGTCCTCAGCGTGCTGCCATCCCACAGCACTTTGTTTTCTACCTGAGGACTGAGGGGTGAGAGACACAAAGGGCTGTTCGCTGGGATGTAGGTCCGTGAGCACTTTCTGAAGCAGCAGGACCGTGGGGTTTGGCCTTGCACTGTGGCTGTTGCGTGTTTTGCTGCTGAATGAGCCGCAGGCCCTGACTGTGTGCCTGCGGCAGGATTCCTTCCTTCTTCCCCAACCGGGGCACCTCCTGTCCAGGGCTGGCTTTGGGTAAATACCTCAGTGCAGCTGCCCAAACCGATGCCTTTTCGTGGTCTTAAAATCAAGAGTCACCCACGGTTAGACGGGAAAAAGGGATTTTTCCTTGGTATTTATTTTAAGGATCCTTAGGCGCACCATGTCCAGGTCGAATGCACCTCCATGCACACCGCAGTGCACACCCACGATAGATCTGGTATAACATTATAGGTCTTACCAATTAGCATATCTATCAAAAATTCCCCAATGAGAGGCTTGAATGAGTCCCCCCCTCCCCAAGGAACCTTCCCCTGGATGGTTCTATCTTAGTTTACAAAATGTGTTCTGGAGAGGGCCTTGGGGTCTGAGGCATATTGATCCCTGACTAAGAAACCTCTAAAATTTAGTCTCCTAGCTTAACAAACAAGTCCAAGAATGTAGGCAAAAAGCACTAAAGAATACAGAAGTTGTAAAAAGGTATAAAAGGGGTGTAAAAGAAAAGGCAAAAAATCATCATGGCATCAAAACCTGTTGTGTGTGGTAGGAATAAAGCTCGTGTTTCAGATGAAGAGGCAAGAAAGGCATCAGGGCAGGGATCAGATCTAGCTTGTATCTGTAGTAAGAAGACCAGATTTTAAGTATGATTTATTCACTTTGAATACTGAAAATATACCTGCGGACTTTTCTTCATCAGAGTCCAAAATGCACGATCAGATATGAGAGCCCAAAATATGAGATGAATGTACAATAAAATATAAGATAATGCAAAAAATGAGATAAAATAATATGTAAAATATTATGAGAAATATATAAAATAAAATAATGGTCCAAGTAGGTTTTTATAATCCAGTTGTTCTCAGTCCCTGGATTGATTGTTATGTGCCCTAGAAATTTCTTCCTTCCTAATGCAAACAGTTCTCCCCAGCCGTGGATTTTGTCACCGTGGTGGATGCAAATGCTCCTTTTTTTACCCAGCATAGTCCTTAACCAGTTCCCTGCTTATAGGGCAGGAGGAAAGCACGGGTTTTGCCCTTCCCCCCACCCTTCACCCAGGCTGCGTGTGTCCTGCCAGGCGCGGGTGTGCCACAGGTTCGTGCTGCTCTGCTCCGCTCACGCCTTCGCGCTCTCAGAGGTGGCTTTGGTTCTTGGGGCTCTGGTTCCTGGCAGCCTGAGCGATGCCAGCCCAGCAGAGCCCCCGACCCGGGGAGCAATCCGGCTCATCCACTCGCTCTCTGTGTCCCAGCAGGAGAGTCCCTGTTGGGGTGCACTGTATGCTGGCAGAGAGACAGGCCCTGAGGATCAGAGAGAGGGCCTCTGTCCTGGCCCGGAGGGGACCCTGGGAGTGCATCCAGGTCACCGGGGATGGACTGAGAGAGGATTGTGTGTTTATGGACAGACTGGGCCTAGGAGAAGTGTTCATTGGAGTTTGTGGCCTTACAGGGCATTGTTTGCCTGTTACCATACTAGGTAAAATCTGTGCAATGCCCCAGGTGATTGGGGGACACTGTGGTGAACATCTTTCCTGTTTATGTGATGTTATATCCTGTTGGGTGCTGGGATTTAGGGAATTCTGACTGTGCAATAAACGGCTTTGCATTCTTCCATCTGATAAGCAAGGTCCTTGCCCATGCATCATTACTGCCAGTCCCTGCCTGCCCCGTGCAGGGGGACGTTTGTGGCACGGCTCCGGCAGGAGCTCGTGGCACTGTTAATAGAGCGTGGCTGTCTCATTTGTAGGCTCTATTCATCTGACAGCTGAGAATTATCAGTACTGATGCTTCACTCCCTCTCTTTTTCTCCAAGGTAGTGATTTGTCTATGTTATGGGTAGGTAAGCTTGACAAAACATTGCACATTAGCAGCTGAGACAGTGTTTGAAATGGGAAAATTGCTAGCAAACTGCTCCATTAGAGACCCAAATAACAAATTCTTTCTTTCCCTCAATGAAAGGGAGATAGTTAAGGCCCAAATTAATACCTCTGTCTCCCCAACTCTGCAGGGGGAATCACTCTTCAAGACGAATGGCTTCATCACTCCTGAGTGTGAGCTGGCTCTGCTAAGTCCCTGTTAAGCAGAGTTTTTTATCCTTTGTGTTTTGCCATCCTGGGTGTGAGCAATACAGGCACCACAGGAGGAAGTGATGAAAAGACCTGCACCTCAGTGAACTTTGAGATGGATTAGCATGGGGATCTAAGTGCTTATTCTTTACCCTGGGATAGTTTTCCATCTTTAACTGCATGGTTTCCCCGTGTTTGTTTTGTTTTGTTTTTTTCTCTGATATGTTTACTTTTTGCTCTCATTGCTGCAAAGTCATTTAAAAAAAGTGTGAAGAAGGAGGACTTTATCCTGCCTAGCATCATGTTATTACAAGAAAAAATTGATCTGAATCCGCTGGGCCCTCATACTTTCCAATCTCCGATGATATATTAGAGAAGAGAAAGGAAATTGTTCTTGTCCTTTGATGTTGTTGTCAAAGCCTCTAAAATAAAGCTCAGAGAGGCAGACAGAGCATCGCTGTGTGTCAGGAGGGGGGAGATGTGCTTCAGTTCACCTCAGCACTCAGCTGGCAGCAGGCGACATGGCACGGCCACACGGGGAACAAAGGAGGAACAAAAGCCACTGGGAGTTTGAACATGGACAATTCATTTTATCAGTTTTGTGAATTCCACTTGGCGAGTCTCTTAAATAGATCTGAATATGAAATACCACAGGAGAATCAAGAAAAATTTTATTGAGGTGTAAGAAACCTTAAATGGGAGGGGTTGTAGTAGTTTAAATGATCAAAATTTAGCCTTTTAGGACTGTGTGCCTTGTACAGATTTCTCAAATGTATTGTAAAATTATTTTATAGTATATTCTGGTAATACCCTTAAAAAAATGAAATCCCAGATGTTGCTTTGCACTAACACAGATGGTTTTATAGTGTATGACAGCACTCCATAGTATAGGGATAGACCATAAAAACACAATTTTCCAAAGGTCGTGTTCTAGGTAACCTAGGTAATCTTCTCTGAAATAAAATGTGGCTGTAAAATTTACACTTTTTCACTTTTTTGGAGGAAAAAATGACAACATTAGGTAAGAGTACTGGTTTTGACTTTATTTCAAAGATGGCACCTCTAGAGCAGTTTCCCATTATATGGTTTCTAATTAAGGCTTCATCACCCTGGAATTGCTGGCACCCCTTCTGGCAGAACCTAAAGTTTCTTGAGATTTTTAATCCTCTGCTGTACTCGACTTGTCATGCATGAGCTAAGATGAGGTGAAAGAGTAAAGTATTAATACAAACAATGTGTTTTCTGTTATTGTGTGACTGCATTGTGTTTTTCAGGCTATGTCTGCCATTCTATAACTTGCATTTATGTCAAAAGTGAACAGAAGTCAGATTAGTGCTTCATTCTGGCAAAGCACAGGCTTATTTAATGCAGCACTGGACTAACTGCTCTGTTTTGTGCCCAAGTTGGAGCCCACCTGCAAGCACACCCTAAGAGAGCCCGTGGTGCTCCTCTGGTACCATCTGCGAGGTGGAGTGCACTGAGCAGAACGTGTCATGCGCAGTCTTTAGTCCTTCATTTGCAAAGGGCTTCATGGAAGAAAAAAGTGCCAGGTGCTACAGTGAAAATAAAGCAGCAGATGACAAGAGCCTTGTCCATCTATTTCTGTACAGGCCATCTGCTCCAGATTTTGTAGGAGAGGGTGAAGAGTTCACTAGGTAGCTTCAGAAGGCAACTCTCTAATAACTCCTGTTTCTATCTTGCTCTCCACTTTTTCTAGAAATGTCCTATTTTTTAATTTTATTTTTTTAATTTATTACTTGGGACCTGTGGCTATTCCAATTTTGGATTTTTTTTTCACCCTATAGGGGGAGAAAATTCTGTGTATATTTGCACCCTTGAGTCACTAAAATTGCTTTGGAATTTTGCTTGTAAAAAGCAACACGTCCCTCTCCCACCCCACATCCCTGTATTTGGGTTTCCCTGTAAGGACTGCTGCGCTACCCCGCTGTGCAGGATGGGTGAGCTCCCAGTTTCCATCCCCAGGGCCGGGGAATCAGGCAGGCATGACCCTCTTTTGTTCCTAGAAGTGTCTGCACAGAATCACTTGGGAGGAGTTAAACACCCGGCTGGCAAGCTGACAAAAAGCCTTTATGGGAGGAGTGTGTGCTGCTAATTCTGGTGACAAACACCCAACAATAGTGGCGTGCTGGAGCTCACAGCAATTTGCATTTCACTGTGGACTTGCCAGAAATGAAGCGTGTTATATTTAGACCAACTGGAAGGGAAATCTCAGACACTAATTCAAATCACAAAACAAGGAATAGAATTAACTCTGATCACAACCTTTAAAAAATAGACGGCTGCAGAAATGAAAGAGGGCGAGCACATTGGCTGTATAAGTTGTCTGTGCAAATATCAAAATATTTGTACTTAAATAGCTTCTTAGAGTACAAATGAGCTGGCAAATTATCTTATTTTCAAGGGGCTTTTTTTCTTTTGTTTATGAAAGCACAGATCACCAGAGGGATAGAGAGCTTACACGTTTTCTCGCTAATATTCCCTAGTACTTTACAAACCTTGATTTACTTCTCCCTTTTCCCATTTCACTTTATCGTCATTCCTGGTCCTGTTTTTTTTTTTCCTCCCCTCTGCATTGCTGCAGCAACTTGAAATGACTAGAGTGCTTTATTCCATCATTCCAATATGTTTTTGTATTTCAATTCTAAGCCATTTTCATCCACAGATTTTTTACTATTTAAACTGTTGCTTTTTATGACACTTTGGGGAAAAAAATACACAACATTTCAATAATAACTAAGAGCAAGGTAAAACCACATTTTGGTCTCAGTCCCAACTCAGTAGAAGTTTAGTTCCACCAGGGTCAGTGGAATTTGTTGTTTGAGGATCCACTTTTACATTTCTAATCGAGACGAACATTTAGAGTTCATCTGAGGAGAAGCCATTCCTCATAGCAGGAATTCAGGGGACTTGCTGACAAATACTCGAAAGTACTACTGGGAAGGAACAGAAATTTATCTCAGTGGTTACTGTATGCGGTATCTTAAAGCTGCTTACATTTTATGTTAGGGATATGTGCATTTATGGTACTTCATAAAGAATTCTTCTTTCAAGCCAAAGCTTGGAAATAAAAACAGCAGCATTTTCATGTAGTCTGGACCATATTTTAGAAAAACTTAAGTATTTGGTAGTTGGAATAGGAAGATGCAGTTCTTTTTTTTTACTGTATTAACATGAAATGCTCCCCACCCTCTTAAAACTCTGAATTCATCTTGCAGTGAATTCACTTTGGTTTTTAGTATGTTCCCACATGTTGTTGCTCCTGAACTGGTCTGATTGTATTATTAATCTGCTTACTAAGCTGTCACAGCCTAGACTAACTTTCAGTTTAGATAGCTACATTCTATTTACAACAAGGAAAAGTTCTAGTCAAGGAAAGCATCTGTATTTTCTATTTTCTACCTTAACTTGAAAATATGCCTACTATTCTTTATTAATTCCATGAGCCTTAAAAGTGCAATTTCCTTAGCTTGTGGCATTTTTTCTAGATCAATTTAGTGCAATCAAAGAGATTATTTTATTTTTCTAAGTCGTTTTCTCAGTATTTTCTCTATTTAGTGGACTTCAAAATAAAAACATGTTTTGCATGAAACCCTGTAAAATTGCTTTATATTTATATAAAATGTGCTGTCATATTTAACATTATTCCTGTCCTGTAGCTGTGTAGTTAACATGTATATTGCTTTGTTTGTTTTCAGACGTTTGGAGCAAAACCTCATCAAAATCATTCCCCCTGGAGCTTTCACCCAGTACAAGAAGCTTAAGAGAATGTAAGTTTTAATAAGACCAACAGGCAAGAGCAATCATGAATCTTCTCGCTTCAAGTTCAATATCTTCATTTTAGAAACATATCAGCAATTCTATGTTGAAGTCACTGGGGATTGCACAAATCATCTCTTCAGAGTGTAAGCAACAATGGAATTTGGTTCAGGATGCCTAACAGTGCATGAAATCCTTAATAATGCTTAATTTCACTTCCTATTATAAACGATGTGATTTAATTAGTTGTTAGTCTGTTCAGACTTCAAATCTGCTTCCTCAGAAAAGATCTGAAGTTCGGCTTTTTCCTCATCCGTTCTGGTGCCTGTTTGCAGCACGTGGGGGTGGCTGACCCCAGTTATAGCAGGAGTGATGTTCTTGCAGAGCAGTGAGGATTTTTTTGTAGTGCCTTTGATGTCCTGATGTTGAAATGGCTTGACTTTGTTTGCAAGAAAACAAAGAAACCTGCTGGAGCTTGTTTTCTCTGTCGCTTAATCACCAGTAGATAGCCAGATAATTCTTTCTTTTATTACCTCTTGTGTTTTCTCTTTGGATTTAAAAAAAAAATAATCCTGATGTGTAGCAGTGCTGTCATGCAGATAACACAGGGCATTCCCCCTGTCAGGTTTTTCTTTCATTTTTGAGTGATGTGTGAGAGATGATGTGACAGTTGCACGATGACACAAATAATGGTAAAGCGAGTTACCCCTGCTTCACCATAGTGTGGAGATATTGATGTTGCCACTGGAGCAGTAACTTCCAGAAGTCATTCAGGCTTTGTAGCTCAGTGCTAATGCTGCTGAAAAAGTGCCTTTGCAGGTCTTCTCTGATGTGAACAACACTGGAATTAAGACACTGTCAACTCATTTCCAGAAGACACTGGATTGTCAGATAGCTGATGCTTTGGGCAACTGAAGTGAGCTTGAGCCATACCATTGATTTGAGGGCAAAATTGCTGTGTTTTCCAGTCCAAACTTAGCAAGTTCCTAGAGCTGAAGAGCTGTAAATATGGATCTTAATATTTAACAGGTCAAATCATCAATCTTAGATGGTCTCTATTCTTCTGTCTCACTTTCAATATAGCTGTATGTATTTTTAAAGAAGTACTGTATTGGATAGTAAATGGTGATTTCAGTGAATAATGATGGATCCCTTTTCAGTGACCTAACTTGTAACTTTTTGATTATTAAATTCTAAGGGGTGACTAATTTTAGATTTTTGCAATGTTTTACTGTCTTTTCATTTTTCATTGATTGGCAAACCCTAGTTTTATGGGAGTTGACCAAAAAATATTCTTTAATGTGACTAGCTGCTCAATCCAATGTAGCGCTTACTATGTGAAATGATTAATGCTAGAATTTCACAGCAGAATTCCATTAGCAAGTTGTGTCAATAGCTTTTTGGGGTATCATTGGCATACTCATTGAGATCTGAACTCACAATTAAATAATAAGTTATTGTGCCAGATGATCTGTGCCAAAGCTTAGTTAACCTGACAGGATCTTGGGGGAGACCTTGGGACAGGTATTTGGGCTGCAGATTGTCCCATAACAAACATGATATTTTGCCATTTGTTTATCCACCTGTTTCCACGTTAAAGGCTTGTTCTGAGGCTCTGAATTGAGCAACAGTTCTGTTGCACATAGTTTAATTGAGGAAATTTGTTTCAGTATTAAAAAAGATTACTGACACCATCTTTTCAAGATTCCCAGTCCTGTTAACACAAAAATATACTTTGGTGAAAAGATTATCTCTTAAAACAAAAGAATCATCCATCCTTTTCCTTTAAGGGAAGGATATGTTCAATATCACTGAAGTTGTTGGCCTTTCTTCATTTCTGTCACTTTGATTTCAGTGAGCAGTGCCATAGCAGGAAGATTATCAATTTAATTAATGGATGCCCTACTGGGGGTACAAATGAAGAACATTAATATAATTGTTGTTGTTTTTACTACTAACTACTATAATAATATTTTTATATCATTCAGAGGATAGTATTAGCATAACCCTGTAAATTGTACTTTATTTTTCTCCTTCTGAATAAACATGTAAGATAGTGATAATAGTCCTCACTTGCAACTCTGTACTCGCTGTATTTTGATTTTTTACTGAGCATTTCCTGCAAGATAATGAAGTTTCCTTTCCTTAACTAATTGGATAACTGAGATTAATTATTAAATTAGATCCACTTGTCCAACATAATCTTGATATGACTTGATATTATTAGGTCAAGATGATAGCAAAAAATGTATATTAATTCAAGTGTTACACTTGCATATAGCTGAAGTTTGCTGTTTAGAATGTCTCTTCAACAATTTCCAGGATGGGAGAGTTATTTTTGGTGATTGAATTTTAGTAAAGGAGCTGAAATCTATTTTGTCTTGAACTTAATCATAATTGCCCACATCTCCTGTCTCTGCTCTTCTGAGGCTTTTAACTAACAAGTTTGTAGAGCAAGAGTAAGAGCCAAGTACATGGAATAACTTTGAAAGACGCAGTTGCACCTCTCTCGCTCTGATGCTTGTAGTGGCATTTCATGTTGTCAGATTAATTTTACCACATTTTAGCAGAAAACACATTGAGATTTCACAGGCTTCCCAGTAGCTCTGTGGAGTTGCTACATTTTTAAGCAGCTTCTAAAAACTAAACCATATATGACATGGATTTTGCTGAGTACTCTTGTCAAGTGAGAACCGTCCATTTTATATGTTAGAGATAACTGAGTAATCTGTTTTTAATAATGTTAGTCAACAAAGAGAATATTCAGCTAATGCTATTAATAGTTTTGCATTTGGCTGCATCTAAAAATAAATCTGTTTTGTTTCAAAACCTTTTACAGTGAAGACGTTTAAGCCATACACTCACGTGTTACTCAGCAACTTGCAGGGTATCCTTGTTCCCCTGGCACAAAGTCAAAACCAATTTATGTCCCTAACTGGTGGCTGAGCACAGCCACCCTCCAAGGTGTGCAACAACCTTTTCAGAGATTTCCACCATGCTGTCAGAGGTGCAGGGAGGGAGTATGAGGTGACTGATGTCATCCCTGCCTGAGTGGAATCCTAATAATTTCATTACATTTCCAGTTGAAGAGGCACACTTCCCCTGAGTGATTCAGAGATACCCTAAACTATGAAAATGAGCCTTATGTCATCTAAATTGTCTTAGTTGTGCAGCTTAGAAAAGCCTCTCTCTGTCTTGATAGAAATGAAAGACAGAATAGGACAATCCTGCCAGAGCAGGCCAAACAAAGGGAACAAAAATGCAAGGACAAAATTGAATCCCTTTCTCTCAGTCAAGTCAGAAGGAGATGGAACCTCCTTATCCGACAGCAGTGGAGCTTGGGCTCTAATGGAAAGGAAATAATGTGTCTAATTATCTTCTAATGCTGATTGTAGTGCATCTGCATGAAGTGAGAGAGTGTCGTGGCCCAGCATGGTGTTTCTGCACGTTCAGGCACCATTAGTTATACACTCATTAGCGTCCGGACATGGGGAGAGAGGAAGGATGGAAAGGTTGAGATGTAGCAAATCAGTAAAACAGCGCTGAAGTCTTTCAAAAACTAGATGCCCCTTTTCAGGTGCTTGTCATTGTTCAGCAAACTCGCCTTTCATGAGGTTTTAACAGATTTTAATACATTCCTCAATAAATACATAGGACTGATCCATTTCGTACTTCTGCTTACTAGATAAAGAGCAGCAGTCAGTCTAAACAAGTTTCACAAAAAGCTGTATAAAAATAAAAATAAATATTCCTACTTTCACGGTGGCAAGTTTGGCTGCCTGTAACTGTAAGTTGAGCTGCAAAACCAAAACCTTCCATGATTTCTGTCCTGCTAGGCAGAATGTTGGCAGAGCAATTCTTTATGAGCTTTAAAAAAGAATCAAGCCTTAGAAAGGGACCAAGAAAACCAAACAAAAACATCCCACTTTACATACCTAGATTTGAAAAGAGTTAGAGGAGCTCATTAAAATTTTAACCAACTTAATTTGTAGCTCAAAAGATGTAGAGAATGGAAAACCTTCTTACTTTCTGATTAGTAAGTTCTCATTCAAGTCATGTTTATTTAGTCTACTTGGATCCATGGCATGTGCCCCAGTGGAAATATCAGTGAAGATGTACATGAAATGCCGTATTGCTTCAGCTATCAGTGAAGAGATTTGATGCTACTGGTACAAGCTGATACCAGCTGTCAGGGAGTGCAGCAGGGTGGCTGAAAGTCATGTCCCAGCTCAGCACCTGGTTGAACTCATGGACAGAAAATCTGGATGACAGTGACAGTCACGATGAGGCACCCAGCTCTGAGCACGTGAGTGCCCAGTGTAGTAAATCGGGCTCCTTGTATAAAGTTACTGTGGCACAGTCTGTATTTATCTTCGTGTTCTTGGCTGGTTATGATTCCAATTGAAGAGTAGTTTCCACACCAGGACACACTTTACTTTGAAAATCCAGCAGGCAATACTGAATCCCACTCACACTGTAGCCAAAAGGGTGGAATCTTGTGGGCTCCCTGACAGGGTCTGCAGCACACTGGGTGTCCCCACGGTGCCGCTGGCTTCAGAGCTCCACAGTTCCCATTCAGATGCTTGAAGGCTTTCCCCAGTGTCTGAAAACTTCACCAGATCAAGGCCATGGTGGATTTTGAGCTCCTTCTCTGGACCTTTAAAGCCCAGACCCCAGTGGAACAGTGCCGAGCTCCCCAGGGACACTGGTGCTGCTCTGAGGTCAGGGGCTGGGCAGTCTGTGTGATCCTCTGTACTGTTATAAAGTTGGCCTTCCATGCCTGCATTTAAACATTCAGGCAACCCTTATGCTTTGTCATGGGCTGTTCCTCGTGCTAGAGGGCCACCCCACAGGGTCGCAGAGCCATCTCCAGTATTAACGGGTCTCTTGGGATGGTTTTATCAACGTCACTGTTGTTCTTCAGAAAACCTTTTTTTTCATGTCCATAAAATGAAAGACCGTATTAAGAGGCATGCTCTCTATCGAGGCTGTGGCCTGTCATACTGACTGATGTTTTCTGATCCTTCCTGGAATTTGCCTATCTCTGCCCTGACATAGTTCATCATTTTTCTGAGATAATACGATCATTTACTTCTGGTTTTATATCAAGTGTGTTCTTCCAATAAGCTACAGCTAAAATGCTTTCATCAGATTCCTGTTTACTAACATTTTTTTTAATCCTTTTTTCTCTTTACAGAGACATCAGCAAGAATCAAATAACCGACATTGCACCTGATGCATTCAAAGGCTTGAAATCTCTCATTTCATTGTAAGTAGAAAATAGAACTGAATGGGCATTTGGGGAGAGCTTGCATGTAAGAGGAATAAAAATGATAATGTGCTGTCTGGGGGAACATATGTTTCTGTGTGCAACTGCCAGCTTGTGTGAAGCATCTGATCTTTTGTAAATGAAAAATTGGTGATGAAGTTTAGAAAGGAGGACTGTCTGCAAGCCTCTCGTAAGGCTGCTGACTTCGGCACTTCTTCAAGTCGGTGCATTTTTCAATCTGCTGTACATGTGCACCTGCAGGCTGCTCCATGCACCCCTATTCCTCCCGGCACACGAAAACCTCACCTTAGCTCAGACACTGATTGCTGCTATTAATCAGGGAAGAGTTGGGGAAATACTTCCATACTGGATTTTTCTTCCATAGTAAAGAAATTACACTCTCTTGGGAGTTTTCTGGTTTATTTGGTTTTTGTGGTGTGGGATGTTTTTGGTTTGGTGGTTTTTTGGTGGGTTGTTTGGGTTTGTGGGTTTTTTTTGGGGGGGGATGTTTTTTGCTGGTGGTGTTGGGTTTTGGAGGTTTTTTTCTTCAAACTGGTTAGGGAAGGACCTAACCATAAGAAAGTGTTTATTGGTCTTTGTAGGTGCTAAAAAGCTAGAACCAGAGAAATTCTTCAGCCTTTTCTCAATATTCTGTGAGCAGACTGTCTCTCCTATGTAAACTATTTTAAACAAGGTCACAGTTTCATAAACTTCTTGCACTCACAAGTTGTTTTGCAAGATTGTCATGGCTTTGACTTTGCAAATATTTTGGAATAGGTATCTTAGGACTTGGCCAATCCTCTCAAAGAGTAGATGGCCGAGAAACCAATTACCCATTGCCACTCAACACACTTTTTGCGATCTATCCTATATAGTAGTCAAAAGATTATTAAAGAAAAGCTTCGGCTTCCACTGTTCATGAGCCTGGACTCTGTGTCGTTTTCTTTATACGCCTCGGACGTAACAGTGACACGTCTTAGCTGTAATTTCTACTTTTTTAAGCTGGAAGGGGACTAAGATATGATTTCATACAGAAGATAAAAGGAAGGTGGGATCTCTTGACAGCCATTTGTTTCTCTCTATAGAACACACACAACTGATTTAGGGCCAAGTTGAATTTACATGCAGATCTATTTCAGCCGAGGTACCTGCAGCACTATTAAAACAGCTGAGCTTTTAATGGGTAAAAAGAGCAATACAAGGTCAGAGGCTGCATATTGAGGATAAATTAAAATAGTGTTAGAAAGCCTCATGTTGAGAGAAGAGGGAAGCACAACTAGAACGATATTTACCTGCACTGATTTTAAAGACAGTATTGAAACAATTATCTCAATTATCTCATTTTTATATTCGTATAACACAGCTTAGTTTTTAAAAACTGTAGTTTATTTCTGCAAGCTGCCATGTTTTTATTCTCTGAATACTGGATTAATCTGAGAAACTGAATAATTTTTTGACTAGAAGAATATCAGAAGGTTATTAAGTACTAAACTTACATGTTGCAGCAAACCTCTGAGCCAGAATGCAGAAGGATTGGCCCTTGCTTGTGCCCTGAATCCAGCTGGGAGAATGCCAGAAATATATATTAAGTGTTGCTGGTGTTTGTTGAATAGTTCAGGCAGTGTTACTCAACATGCTGTGGAAATGGTCAAATCCCTCACTGCTGTCTGGAAACAATTCAGCAAGAGAGTGACATTTACTGAACGCTACAGTTTTGGCTTAGTATGAAACTACTGCTGATGCTGCAGTGCTGCAGCTTCCCGGTCCTGGCAAACCTCCTGGTCAGGAGTGAGCTGGATGGACAAGACTTTTCCACTGGGCTTGACTTCCCAAGGCAGAACTTATTCAGCTTTAGCACACTTAATTCAGATACCCCCCCGGTGGCCTCAGGAGTGTGGGATGAAACACATCAGAGTGGACAGAGAGGAACTGAGAATATGAACTGGACAGGAATTTATAGTATTTAGACTTGCCTACAGAAGCGAGTGACATGACTGTGTATTCTCTGCCCAGTCTTCCAAAGTGATACTTTAAGTAAATGATGTTTGAATATGTTTATATCCGAGTGGGTAAAATGGTGTTTAAGTTAATGCCAGTAGGTTACAGCAGGGAGATGAGATGCAGCACAGCAAAGGCTGTAGCAAGGGAACTGCCTCTGAGTCTTTCCTTTGTTCTGTGTTTGCCTCAGTTTCCCTCCACCACAGACACACAAAGCTGTAACACACAGTTGCTCCTCTCCTTGGCAGCCTTTCTTTTCTAGGACATTATCAACTTGAAATTATCAGCCTCCTCCTCTAGGTCAGTTGTCTGCTGTGCTTTTACTTTCTTTCGAAAGGTTTTGCCCCTGCTGTTCATTGCAGGTACGTCTTACAAATGTTTTCCCTATGGTTGACAAGCCATGGTTGGTTCCCTCCTCTTTCACAACCTGTCACCCAGACCTGGCAGGCTCCTCCCTGCAGTTCTTTCTGTTTCTGAGCCCTAGATCTCTTTATGGAGCAAGATTATCTGCTGGTCAGCAGAATCTGGGTTTCTCTGAAGAAAGCTTCCCCAGGTTGCTACCCCTCAGAAGCAGAGGATCTTCTTTTGTCTGAACTTCGCCACAGCCACCAGCCCAGCTCAGTCAGGTGCAGAAAGACAAGTGCAAGGGAAGAGGACTCCTCGGAACTGCCAGCACTCCCAATGACACTGCCAGAGGGGAAAGAACAAGGAGGTAGAAGGGAAGTGAGACAGTTGCTTACCAGTGTTTACCCTCTTAAGCAGCACAGTTATTTTGGTGCCCAAGGCCCCATAACTTGAGTCAGCTGCATGCCCTGAAGGAGCGCAGCTCTGCATACAACCTCAGCTCGGCTGAGAGCAACTTTTATAGTTCCTACACCTCAGTCAGATGTGATTGGTGCATACATTTTAATGAGACACCACCGAGGTTTAATCTCTGTGCAGAGCAGCTGGACTTTACAGCTAGCTGAGTTCAAACCAGAAGAAAGGAGGGGAAAGTATTAATGCACAAATGAAAGTAAGCAACTTGGTTTCCATTAAAAATGAAGTGCTGCTGTACTGCCTGAAATCCTGGCTTCTTTTCCCTCTGCATTATTCCCATTTTGTGCTCCTCCCTGTGCTCCCTGCTTGCATGCAATCGCAGGGCTCCCTTTGGGTCTGGAGAGCCAGAGTGCTCCTCTGGAAGGCAGCCAACATTGTTAGTCTGGCTGCCTAATGCTGGCCTATATTTAGTGGGTTCTACTCTGCTTTCTTCTGAAGTCAACTTGGTTTGGCGTTTCCAGGCAGAAATGCTTCTCAGAGTACTCTGCCTACTGTGCTTGTGTAGAGATGGTAGAAAAAATGGTGTATTGCAGTTTTCAAAACACGGGAATGTTTATAACAGAAGCTGTTTCCTCTGAAATATATAAAACTTAAATGTTTTAAAAGTGCTAAGTGATCCATGTGCTAGCAGGTCATAAGTTTTTATTGTAAATCTATATATTTTCTCTAACAAGAAATTCACCTATGGGAGTCAAACAGGTCACAAAATGTTTATACTTGAAGGCAGCCATTTCTGCCTTGGGTTTTCTCTGCATTTAGCAAAAAAAGGCGAGTTTGTTCCTGTAGGGTACTCAAGACTTCTCCATTCCCCACATGCAGGAAAAAATAAGTTATTTTCTCTATGCCTATTTTTCAATGGGATTTTGCTCCCTATTCATATGACTCTTTGGAACAAGGAATTTCTACAATTTGGAGATGCACATAACTTTTATTTTCCTGGTTGTTAGAGAATAAGGAACCAGAATGATTATTCTTTAAGAGCATTTTTTTTCTTATTCTTCCTATAGTTTTCTGGCTTCTCCTTTCCTTCTTGTTGTGCTGGAAGAATTAGTCTTGCCATGCAATACTTCTTTTATATAAACGTGGGAGCAAATAGTACCCTTGCATTGAGAAGTGTGGCAAAATTGGTTGGTTGCAAAGGAATGTATTCTCTGAATTTGAAGGAAAAGTTTGAGAACAACTCTGTCTGCAGTACCTGGTGTTTGTGTTCCATGGTTAGCGGGGCCTCTGCAGGAGCTGGATGGTTAATAACAGCCCAGAGCATGGGGGACAAGTTAGGAATAGTTTCATGTTTCAAGATTGCCGCACACACTTTCTGAAGTAAATTAGTTTTTCATTTAATCAACCCGAAATCTGTCTGGTGTCAGTGAGAGGATTGTATCAGCATTTGGTTGTTGTTAATAGTATCAAAGATAAATGTTATTCTTGGGGTCAGTAAACGTCCCACAAATGTAGGTTTGGAAGGCCGTATCCAGTCTGTCTGGGGACATTTTATGAGATATGACAAAATAGTCTAAGCCTTCAGGGTGTTAAACTGCATGAATAAGTTTTAGACCATTGCAGAGGGAGAATTCCTTTGGTTTTGTTCATACATTGAATTAAGCTAGTGAACACTTTAAAAGCTTAGATCAGCCTGGGCACAAAGACAAGAGACAGCTTAGGTTTTGACATAGCAGTCCCATTTAGACCATCATCTCCTGGGTGATGATGTATGGGGTGTCATTCATGGTGATTTGAAATCTGCAATAAAACACTGTCTATTGCAATAGCTGACAAACTTATTTTAAGGTAACAAATTGCTTTGGATAGTTTTACTGTGATTTATTTAGCTTAGCTTGTTCTGAAGAAATATGAAATAGTGCAGGGGGAAAAAAATTACATGTCTAAGTTTCTTTTAGATATTAGAAATTTATTGCTGTTTTTATCCCTATCAGTTCCTCCTCTTCTGAAAACCTGAATTCGTATTGAGTCAGTGCATTGTACATAGCTTGGGAAATATAATTCTTCCTAGCAAGAATTGTTTTCACAGTCTGAAGGAAAGTTAAAAGCATTCTGAGGACTGAAAAAGACATTGCATAAAGTCACAATTTGACACTTCAGTAAGAATGTTTCAGCCCAGCCAAAATAAAGGAACACTTAGCTGGAAACCATATGGTCTAAAGTAAGGGATTCTGTGCTAGGCTTTCGTACCTCAAAAAGCTCTGTGTCACCTTCAAGGGAAAAATCTCTGTATTCTGTGATCTGACTTAATGAAGCAGCTAAATTGCAGCTACATATGCAGGTGAGGTAGGCTGAGGAACAGAGACATGAAATAAAGACTACACAGCAATTATTGTTTCACTCCCTTCGAAGGTGGTGTGTTAGACTTCAGTGCGTCTGAAAGGCCATGTACTGGTAAAGTCAGTGCAAATTCCCTCATTTTTCAAGAGGTCAGAATGGATAGAGACTGTGAAGAATCTGCGTAGATTTTATGTTTTAAGACCCTGCTGCTGAAGGTTTGATCCATGCTTGATCACATTCTCACCCAAGAAAACATACTTGTGGCTACGTGTGCTTCCTGTGCTGTCTCTGCGTGGTGTGTCCCAGCCTCGCAGATCAATCTATGTGGTGACCGTTTCCACTGTTTAATCTTTATTTTAGAATATCAGTTGAATTAAACGGCAAAACTTGAAGTTTAGCAGTGACAAATAATTATTTAAATATCTAATGTGTCTTGGGATAAATACATTGTTAAGGGACTATTAAAGTATGGTGCCAGAATGAGGCTGAAGAAACACAGTGCCTCATTTGTGACTGTTTTATATTTGTGTAACTTTTTGTTGCAGATCCATAATGACTCTTTAGGGTGCTTCTTCCAGGGATTTCCAAGGCTTGCGGTGCTGCCAGGGGTCTGTGCTTTATGTGCTGTGGTGTTTGTCAGACCCGCTAACTTGCTCTCCTAAAGATGAGAAGCCAATGAAGAATCAGGAGCACACACTAAAAATCTTAGTAATTTTTTTTGTGTTCTAATAAATGTCCTAATTCACTGATTGACTGCCTATTGGCAGCAGTTACTGAGCTAATTTTACTTTTATTGCATGTTAACTTTGTTAGTGTATTCTTAATTAAAAAATGCTTTGGGTCTAGAATTTCAGGTGCTCTGGGATAGAAGAAGGGTCGGGTTCCTGTGCCAAGCTTGCACATTAGCCAGGACACCTGCATGTCCTGCAACACGTGAGAGGGAAGCAAGTGAACGCCATTCTTAGAACTTGTAAAGCCAAAGGGCAGATCTCCTAAAATTGGCCTCTGCTGGTAAAAGCACTGGAGAATTAAATTAAGTTCTTGAATAGAATTGGTTGTGTTTCCTGCTATATGGCCTTTTGAAGTTACCTTTTTTTTTCTTGTCAGGTGTTTTTGTTTGGTTTCTTTTTCCCCCGAAGGTGCTGTTCTGGGAGCACTGGGGTGCAGGCCAGGGAGATGGGCAGTGTGGCAGGAGGAGAGGAAGGTCACTGTGGCTGCAGGGACTCCAGCCTGTCTGGCTTCTTCAGCTCTGTCCAGGGCAACAGCTGTTGGTCAGAGCAGAAGCCTGACGGATGAGAAGGCAGCCCACAGTCCTGTTCCTTGGTGTGACACAGAATAGAGAACTCTGAGCAAAGCAGGTTTTCTGTGCTCTTTCCTGCAGTAAAGGGCAGTAAGGAACTCCAGAGAGGAGCTGCAGTGCAGTGCAGATCTCCCCTGCTCTGCACTTCCTCCGGCAGGGCCGTTTGCCTGCAGCCCTGGCATGGCAGGCAGGCATGGCATTAGCTAATTTGGCTCTGTGCAGTGCTGAACATGAATATGAATTAGAGACAAGTGCCTGAGCTCTCATACTGACTTTTGTTTAGCTGCTAATCTGTTTGAATGCTAATGTGCCACATGCACATAAGCCAAATTAGTTTGGAAAATGCTTATTTTCCTTTTCATGGCTTCTAAAAATTGGAGCTTTGTTTTATTTTATAAGCTACTTTGATCTGTTTTATTTTGCTCAAAATAATAAAGAAGATGTATAAACACATCCAAGGTTTAAAATTCAGAAGCACGCTGCTCTATGACCTTCTGACTCTCGAATTAAAAATAAATGAAAAAAAATTGCTCTGAGGGTCTTATTTTGATATTTGCATTCAGTAGTACCGTAGGATGCGAGTGCTGATATTTCTTTAAGGTTTTGCTTTACCTAAGTGTTTTAATTCTACAGCCAGAATAACCCTTAGGCTGCAGTAGGGATGTTTTCAATTTCCATGGGCATTTTGTAAAACTTGGCTCCTCAGTTCTTCTCTGCTGTTGTACTATGCATTATTGATCAGCACTGATGATCCTGCTCCTTCGCAAAACTAAGGAAGATATTTCTCTGACATCCCAGAGTTTGCAATCTACCCTCGGTGTACAGATGACACACTTGCTATAGAAAGGTTTTTCAGAAAGACTGGAAGGTTAAAAGGAAGTATACTGGGTTCTGTGGGCATTAATATTTTAACCTTTTACAAATATTTTATTTGCAGGGGTTTTGCTTTTGCTTCCTGATACAGGCGTAGACATCTTTGTTCAGAAAGAAATCTGTGAGTCATCCTTTCACATGTTGGTTTAGAGCCCAGTGAAATCCAGGGACTTGAATGTTCTGTCTAAGGGGTCCTGCTAAACCTTTCCAAGTCCAGCCACCATTTCTGCCTAGCTTTGGATAGAGTATAAAAATCTACATCTATTGCATTAAATGTTGTTGAAATAGGAAATCGTGTGTGTGTTCTGAGGCTAAAGTTAAGAAACAATCAGAAAAATTTAGAAGCATTCATTGCTCACAAAAAACACTAACTGGAGCAGCACATTAAAAGCCACCCTCCTGACTCTGTGCTAGGTAGAGAAATTGTTACATTTGTTTAGAGAAAGTAGAATGCTGGATGACCATTAGTTTCTTGAGTAGCACTTCAGTCCCTGCTAAGCTGCAAAAGTAATGAAACATTAGGTTTCAGTTTAGGTTTTGGTATTTAATGGTGTTATTTTGTTTAGGCTCAGAAATGAGCTGATCTGGGAACGTTCCCACGGGGACGATAGGCTCCCGGTGACTGATGAAGAGTAAACTGAAGTGGCGATGCTCTGGGAAGGCCAGGGGGTACTGGAAATGGTCTGTCGTGCTAAGAGTTTGTTTTTCAGTATGTTCAGCTCTTCCTAATATTTCAAACGTTGTAAGGCAGGGTAAGCCAGGATTTCAGCCAACGTCCAAGCCTCATATGGCCATTTGATTCATTGCCAGCCTATTGTTCCCCATTAAAAAGTGAGGGGGCCGACCAGTTTAGTGACACAGAAGCAGCAAAGCTTTGGCATGAGCTGGTTTGTAACCATTTGCCATGTCCTGTGTAGAGCATAGAAACTACAGAAATTCTGTTTTTTCCCAATTTAAGGTGTTTAGGTTAGGCAAAATATTGTCAGAGGGAGCCTCATCATGTTCCCTTTTACCAGGACTCACGTAAGCTCCTCGCCCACTCTCTGGTTTTGACAAACGATAGCAGCCTGCAGAAATGACATGAGTAAATACTTCAGCCATGACTGAATTTAAGGTGCTCCTGTCATACATGATTTTGCTCTGATCACCGGGTAACACATCTCTGGTTCTGTCTCTCTTCCCCCGTAGTTCAATTTCTAAGGGTAATATATGTGGATTTTTCCATTAAAAAAAAGGAAGTATTTTTAATGTTAAAACTGAATCAGGGGTATCAGGTCATATGTTTATAGTTGATTAAATATACACAGTGACTCTCATTTTTGTTATTAAAGCTTTGCTGATTTTTATAACTAAGCTATACCTAAATTATTTTTGAGTTCCTGAAATATATGTCTGTTTCCCATTCAAGATAAATTTCTTTATATTAGTTCATTGAAATGGTTACAGCAGCTGGTGAAGCCATAATATTTTATCCAATGATGCCTGTGTCACATTTCATGCCAATTACTATATCTTAAGAGACTCAGTTATATGAAATTATATCTATAACCAGCTTGTGCTCTCTGGCTTTTAAATTCAGTATTACTGAGCAGAATGCTGGGTTTTTGCATCAGACAGTGTGCCTTTCAGTGGCTAAAATATTTCTAAAAAGGATGGAAAAAAACCCCTTAACAGAATGAAAAATATTTCAGATACAGTTTTTGGATGATGTCCAGTTTCTACATTAAAAATGCTTTCCAACACCAGACGAAGCCTGAATCATAACGACTCATTTAATGCCATGTGCTCTCTGAAAAGAAAATGAGATCAGTGGTTAAATGAAATGCCCACAGATCCTGGGCATGGTGCACCATGATCAATACAGATGATAATGCAGAGATGTGGGAGGACACTAAACTGGGCTGTTATTTAAGATTTATTTTGTCTTCCTGAATCTTTCAGAGTGCTCTATGGAAACAAGATCACGGAGATTCCCCAGGGCCTTTTTGATGATCTTGTGTCTCTGCAGCTGCTGTGAGTATGATCCCTTCCTCTTTATTTTACTGACTAGCTAGATTTACTGCTCTTTCAGCTTCTGACATTAATAGAACCACCTTTTCCACTGAAAACTCACTGGGATGTGCTAGTCTGTTGTTTCTGTGTCAGCCAAGAGGGAGGCAAGGGCTGAAAAAACTAAAAAAGGAAGGTGTCAACAGTTTTATAGCACAGTGTGGATAATGGATAATAGACACAGAGGATTTAAGTGTGGGGAGGAAATGAGAGACTCGGTCCAAGAAAGGAAATTTGGTCACTGGCTGATGCGTGGGTGGGGATGCCATCTGATTGTTTTTACACATTTAGCACTTGTGGTTCAATGTCTGGATCCTGGAGGGCTTCTGTGCTGCAAGAACCTGCTGGAGCAAGTGAGAGGGCAATGTGAGAGGTCTGATTGCTGCAACTCATGCTCAGTTCCACGTTCTTGTTATGTCAAATGGGGCTTAGTTGCAAGAGAAATGATTTCACAATATATTGTTAAGTATTTTATGCCACGTGTGATTTAACTTGCAGTCAGGATCAGGGTAATATATATATGTATATTCAGTATGTGTTAATGGAGCAGAAAAAATTTCCTAAGCCAAATGTGAAATTGCAAATTTCGCTCACTCCTGTCTCCATGATCACATTGGGAACCAGTAACTCCTTCAAAGGGAAGGGAATCATCAGCCAGTCAGTAGAGGGAGCAGCAGGGAAGTGAGTTCAATAGGGATCCCTAATGTTCTGATTACCATTGTGGATGATGCACTCAGAAAATAAAGGTGATGTATCAAACGTGAGTCAATTCTGGTTTATGTCACATACAGCACTCCACCCCGAACAGTAAATCATATTTAATATAGAATATGAAGTAGCTTTTAGACATGTTACTTTAAGCCTTTCTGACAATCCTGATGTAGCCAGCAATGAATTTCCCAAAGACTGTCATTGCCATTGGATGTGTCCCTGTGATTGCAGCCTTTGCTGCCCTTACATGCTGTATCAAAGTAAGCATAGATTTGGATTAGAATTCATGAGCAAAGCCAGACAAGTAAAATGAAGTGGCTGAAATGACTCTGAATGCTAAGTGAAGGACTAGTCAGATGTGTAATTTATCTGTAAGACCTTAATTGCAAACGTGGACCACCCTGTTCCAGAGCAGGACAAGCAAGAGCCCCTTTGGTTTGGCTGGGACAGTTCCTGAGCTGTGGCAGTGGGGAGCTGCCCATCGTTTTATGTTCACCTTGTGCACGTGCTTTTTCTGGCAGCTCTCTTCCTCTCTCCTGCCCCAAACATCACAAATTTTCTGGTACTTCAGTGTTTCCATGGCAGCCTGTGCAGTAAGAGGAATTTTGGGAATGGTTTTCCAGGTGTGAGGACAATAATTATGAAAGCCCAGAGGAGCTGGGACTTGTCCCACTTTGACCTCTGAGAGAAAAACCTATATTTTAAAAAATCTGAGTTTTATAACAGTCCTCTCCCACCTAAATATTTTATGGTTACAAGTTTAAAGTGATACACTTGGACACAGTTCTGTCTAATCCAGGACTCTTCACAGATAGAATCTTTCCCAGTAGGAAAATATAAATAAAAAAATCACTCGACACATGTATCATGGTGTCCTATAAAATATGGTTCTAGAACTTTTGCATGAGGCATTAAGCCATTTTTAACTCCTTTACAGAATAGTCCTGGTGTGCATGTAGAGCAGGCTTTCAGTGAAGTGCATATTTAAGACAAGATACAACTGGTTTTAGTCAGAATTAGTTCAAGTGATTGTTAAGGAGAAAAATCTGTGTGCCAGAAAACCATTGAAAGGTGTTGTGCTTCAACTGTTTAAACATTCTCAAGCTGAGAAGATCTAAGTAGGTTGCCCCATTTTGGGATTCCCAAAATACCATGACCCTGGAGCCTTCCAGGGTCTTCTTGAGCATGTTTGTATGTAAAGCATCTTTTGGCAAGGAGAGCATTGAGTGATCATGCTTTAAATGCAAACAAATGTCTGCAGCTTTTCGGACTGTGGCTTTGAAGCAGCTGTTCTGGGATTGCTTGTAGTATTTTAATGGCTACTAAAAAAAAAAAAAATAAATGGCATTCGCTGGTCTTAGACCTGCTGTTGAACATTTGGAAGAGTGCCCTATGATTAGATCTAATTTAGTGTTCAGTGGGCACTAGATTGGATTTCTTCTTATTAGTCTGGAGACACTCTGATAAGAACACTCTGATTAAGGTATCCTGGTAGCCTGTCTGATTTCCTGAGCTGGAGCAGTTTTGAAAATGTACTGGCTTTATGATAAAGCAGGACACAATGAGAAAAATGGAGTCCTTGTGGGTCCTGTATTATTTAGAAGGAAAAAATATTATTTAGAAAGAAAATATATTATTAAAAAGGAAAAATAATTACTGTGAAATTTCAGAACAGATAACATTGTTATTAATTGTTTTGGATAGAACTCATCAGAGTTTCTCAGACATGTAATTATTCTTTAGTTTAAATATACAGTCACAATATAGGCTAGGATTATTCCACTGTATTCTGGCTGAATTGTTCTGTTTAAGGGCCTGACACCTTCAGAGAGTACCACTGGTGTCAGGAGCCCCAGAGCAGGTAAAGGCGTTCTCATCTCAGCCATGGTCACATCTTCAAGTACCCTGCTTGACTTTGGTGTAGGGGAAATGAATCCAGAACAAGTTTTAGACCACCTGGCTGGCATCATCATTCCACTTTTCTGCCCTATAAGGCAGAGGTGGTAAGCCAGTATTATATTATATTTGGCAAGAGAATAACTAGGCATGGTTAGATAATGAGGGTTTGGGGGTTTTTTGTTGAGGGATTAGGGTGTGGTTTTGTTGGACTTTTTTTAAACCCTGTGGGTTTAATTCAAAATGCTGTTTCTGAAGTTTTCATTGCAAGTAACTATCTTAAGTAGTTAATATTACCCACAAAAATAATTGCAATTGGATTGTTGTTAAATTGCTGATTTCACAAATCTTTTTTGTTTCTTAAATATGCAATGGTAACCAACAGAGCAGCAAAAACCAGTCTTCAAGTCCAGCTACACATCTGTTCTGTGGAGCAGAAGCTTTTCTTGGACCGTGTAGTTTTCCTTATTCTTTTTGAAGTTGCCAGAGGAGAGGACGATAGAAAGTTCTGTAGCTACTGTACCCTATCCTCATACATTCTTCTTTTCAACAGGTTGGATCAAGTGCCTTCTGAGAATTTGAGTTTGAGAGAGCTATGTTGTTTTTCAGAAAGGGATAATTGGTTTTTAGCTTTTGTGGGGGTTTTCTTATACACTGAAAGGAAACTTTCATTTTATTGGGGAGGCAATGCATCCAAGCTGTGAAATAGTGTTTGATTAGTTATCATTGTTTGCATTTCTTGCATTTAAATACCAAAAGAATGGCAAAGGCTTCAGCTTATGGTGGAAGTTTTCAAGTAACCATTAGCTGTGGACAGTTTGAACTCCTGTCCAGGAGGCCTTCAACTGACCTTGGGCTGTCTAGAAACTG
Organism: Struthidea cinerea; assembly: GCA_013397865.1. NCBI lineage: Eukaryota > Metazoa > Chordata > Aves > Passeriformes > Corcoracidae > Struthidea > Struthidea cinerea. Next base: position 844,388 of record VZTI01005123.1, read on the forward strand.
GAAGACATTTAAATGTCCTGCTCACCTGTCCTTCAGTTTCCTGGGAATGTGGACAGGCTCTTTGAGGAGCCCTTGAGCTTGCCAAAGTGCTGCCAGTCACTGCGCAGGGGGCACAGCACGACACTGCAGCTCTGTCACTCTGGGCAGCCCTGTGACAGATAAACCCAACAGCAGCTCCACTCACTCAGCAACAGGCACCGAGTTTGTGAGCCAGCATTTGTCATATCTAAGTAATGCACTTCCCTCCCTGCAGCCAGATTAAAACAAACATTCTGGGAGCCTTTTTATTACAGCCGTACGCCGTGCGCCTCGCGCTGCTCTGTTTCCTGGAACAAGGAGCTATCATAAAATCTCTACTGTTTAAAGGGGCTGTATAGCAGAATAATATGAGGGATGAAGTCTCATTTTTCAAATGCCTGGCAAGTATCAGTTTTCAATAAATCCTTTTCCTTGAGGAAATTTACTTTGCATAGTTACTAATCATACAGGTGCTCAGGCGTGTTGATCCTAAATCTTCTGCTTGCGATCCCCGTGTTTTACTGAGCAAGAAAAATCCCCATAGTGGGCTCTGTTTTGATGTTGCTAAACGTAGATCTACTCCTGGGGTACAGATATATTAAAATCAGAGGCTCCTTGTGTTCCTCTCTCAAAAATCGAAGCCAAAAGCTTACAGCCTTCTCCTCCTTCACCTGATATCTGGTCATTAGGAAAACTCAACGCTGTGTTTGGAAAGGACCAATAATCATATGGGTGCCTGGAGTTCGGCATACTGACAGATAAAGTGATGTCAAAAGTGGTGACAAATTATCACTCACCTAACCTGGGTTAAAATTGGAACTAGATATAATATTTACAACTTCAGCTGACCTTAAAATAGACGTGTATGAAGTGACAAGCCATGTGTGTACTTTCAGAAACTGCTGTCATCAGTCTTCCCAAAATTCAACCAGTCACATTTTGGTTTGAGTGATTCTTACGTTTTTTTAACTTGTCGTTTATTCTGGTTTTTCTGGGATGAATAAGGCAGATACTTGGTACCCCCAGCTCTTTTCTGGTGAGGTTGCTTGGAAAGCATCTCCATGGCAAGTTTGCCAAGTTTGAAGTGCTTGTGTTGATTTGTAACCCTAAATTGAATCCCAGTACTGAAGAGCTTAAAACAGGATCTACCAATGATTTTTTGTATACTTTTGGGGCTTGATAGAATCTCAGAGAAAATGCTGAGATGCACAAACTTGCACAGAGTATTTAAAAACAACAGAATGTGCATCAATACCAATATTTGGCATTGTATACATTCATTGTTGTATACATAAATATATTAACCAGCTATGTAAACAGTACATAAATGTCAGAATAAAGAAAGCACAGTTTTCCATTTACAAGTCCTCAATAGTTCAGTAGTCTCTTCCCCATAGGGATCTGGGCTTTAAGTGATGCATAAAATCTTTTTGTTCTGTGGAGTTCTTAATTTTTCTCATGGAGAATAGACAACAAGCAGTAAAAAGAAGAGACCTTCTGACCAGATGTAAGGGGAAAACATTTTCACAATGATGTTACATAGTTGGAGTAGGCTGCCCAGAAAACTGTGCATCCTCTGTCCTTCGAGGTTTTAGAGACCAGACTGGATAAAGCTCTTAGCAACCCAGTCTGACCTTGTAGCTCGTCCTGGTTTGGCAGCCTAACAGGACAAGAAACCACTCAAGCTTCCTGGAATTCTGAGTTATCCTGTGATCTGGTGTCTGTGTTAACTGTGCATGAATGGGTCATGCTTTGAGTGGGGTTCAGACCAGATGACCTGGAGGTCCTTTGCAACCTGTGTCTCGTCTGGATTCTGTGAACCTAAATTCTTAGCAAAATGACATATGAGCTTTTCTCTTGATTACTCAAAATGTTTCTGGCTATAGCACGGAGACTGCAGCCCTCATCCTTCTAGGCCAGGACAGAATGCTCTGTGCACAGACCTATTTAATAGCTTTAGAATTGCTTTCCAGCCATTTGCCTCAAGCTTTTTTCCTTCAGATTTCTGCATTTAGGTTGCTCTTCTGATAGTGTTACTAAACTCAATAGCCGCTGTTAGTGAGGGAGCAGCATCTGCCAGACTCAGAAATACAATTACAGTCAAGCACTAATGAAAGACTGCAACAGCATCTGCCTTTTCTGTGTCACTTGTGTAGCCTGGCTGCATGCAGCTTCCCAAAACAACTGCTCATTCCTACGTCAGTGTGATCCAGCAGCCCCTCTGACGCCAGTGCTCCCAGCTGGACTCTCTTGACAGAAACTCTCCTCCTTGTTATTACACACAAATCTAACTCTCATAGCACTGAAAGCTGAGAAAATGTGTTTATTCTGTTGTGCGTCTGAATTAGCACATGGTTATCTAGAATCAGCTGTGATCTTGTCTGCAGGCACAAGTTAGACACTATTGAATTTCAAATAGCAGAAGTCTGGGTGCTGTGACAACACGTGTTTATAATTCTCCAGGTAGTAACAGAAGTACCACAGGATTGTTTTGTGGATGGTGTTCAACTGGAGTTGCAGACTTTTGGATCAGAAGAGGAATTTCTGAAATCTCTTTTTAAAATCCCACCAAAACAGGACTGTCAGACTGTGCTCTGTACTTCCTTCTTGACTCATTATCAGCTTGCGCCTTTCTCATTTTAATTTACTGTGAATAAATTTGTCATCACCATCATCCAGTTTCCTGAACATGGAGAAACACTTGAAGCTGGTTAAGCAAGCATGATGATGATTTCATGCTGGTTATTATCAACTGAAGCACTGACAGACTCTTCAGTGGTCAGTCATCACATTAAAAAATGTAAATTTTAGTAGATATTTAAATATCTCAACACAGTGAGAGACAATCAAGATGCTCCCTGACAGTCCAGGCCATCTTAAAATGTTCCTGAAACCTAATATAATTATTTTGCCAATAACTAAGCAGGGGCACACACAATTCTGTCATTAGATGTTGCTTGTCATTGACTGCTGGGATGTCCAAGTGCTTGACTAGATATTGCTGTATTGACACTTCAGCTGTTCTCCCATGAAAAACTGTGTTGAATCAAAGATGACACCTGATTCCCTATAAATTTCTGAAATTCTGAAAAATGCATGCGAAATTTTTTTTGCACTTGTTGTAACAGGTGTTGTATGTCCTCAGGAAAGCTTTCTGCTGAGAATTCTTTCTTTGCTGCCTTACAGTGCCTCTGAATGTAGGTGAAGCCTTCAACTATTGATATTCTATAAAGGTCATGTCTGTTCAATTTGTATTCTGCTGTTACCCAGGCAAAACTGTTACCCATTTCTCCTCCTTCCCTCAAGTCTCCTGTGCCTCTTACATCTGTTTTTTCTGGTGAGTTCTCATTTTCCCCAGTGGAGTCTGGCATGTGGGATGTGCCAGCCAGTTCATGGGATGCCAAACATTTTCATTCTCATCGTGTTGTCGTTGCTGTCAAAACACAAAGCTGGTGAAAAAGGAAGAGAAGCTTTTCAGTGCCTTGGTGTAGCTTTTCTCCTCAACACTTTCCTTGATGCTCACTAATGTATTTAGGATGATTCCTGCTCTGTCCTGGAGCACCAGAGACCAGCCTGCTGTCCCCAGCACGTGTAAGGTTGCCAGGCTGCTGTCGCTTCTCCAAGTTTTGTGGTTATTTCCTGATAGTTTGATTACTTGACTTTACTGAGATAAAAATGCAAACATGGCTAAGGGTAAAAGCCATATAAACATTCCCATTTGCTCTTAAAAAACAATTTTTTCAATCATTTTGGGTTTGGAGTTCAGAATGTTATTTAAATGTTAATCACTTGAAGCTGTGCTTGGGCATATAATTCAATTATGGGACCATCTTAATTATGCAGATGGTGCTTATGAGCAGCTGATACAATTACAGAGCCAATTCAGTGCACATTCATTTCAAGGGCTTAGCAGAAACACATTATTATTTCAATGTGTGTGGACAAATCCACTTTTTCAGGAAATGCGTTCATGGAATTGTAACAGTGCTCTGCTCAGCTCGTTGCTTTCGGTGGTGTGCAAACCACACGGTCTTTAACCATCCTCCTGTATCCTGTGGTGGTCCAAGGCTTGCGAGAGGTTTCTTCCTGTTTTTTACATATCCAGAGGGATGAAAATGGACACTTGAGTTAATAATCCATCATCCCTCTGGGTAGCAGGCGGTTTTAGTTCTACTTGAATATTTAACTGCCTTTTGAATGGTACCCCACATCTGGAGGCCGTGTGTAAATCTCATCCAATCAAGCTGATAACAACAAAATAGGAGAATTAGTGGAATTTACTTTCACCATGACTTGGTGAAAAATAAATACCATGTAATTCCTGCTAAAATAAGACTCCCCTTTTAATGTTGTTGCTTCTTTTGGTATAAGTCCAATAAAAGGAACCCTTGGTATGTTTTATGGCCTGGTTCAGTGTTCAAGGAAGATCAGTGTTTCTGCTTCCTGGAATATGTTTTTCTCATCTGCCTTTGTGTTAGTTTAAAAAAACCCCTCTTATAACCACTTTTAGCGCCACGTGAGGCCTGCCTTGTATACCTAATTAATAATTAGATGCCATTAGGGGAGCTGGGATAGTGAAGAAAGATTAAGTAAAGAGCTGAGATTTATAGAGGGAAATGTTCATAGCAGATATTTTAAAATAACTGAGAGTTTTGAAAGGAATATGAACCTTAATGCTTCTGGCCAAAAGTCATCATCTAACTCACAGTAAGTAGGAGGAAGAAATTTTTAGGGATGATGTATTCTGCTTCCTCAGTTTTTCACTTCTTCCCCGATTTTCACTGATTCTGATCAGAAATAAGTCATTAATGTATCACCATCCACCCCATATAGCTACACTTGGATAGCTGTTGAGCAGACTATCTGTGATGCATAGAATAGGTGTTGTCACCTCAGAAAAGCTGTTCAGAATCTGAATTCCCACTTCTAAATAGCCTGCACAAGCACTTTTCTGTTCCAAATTGCTCTGATGCTTAAAGGAGAGTGTGTGCCTCCATATTTGTGGCTGTTTTTGTGGAGGATCAGTTGCTCTCATTTTTTGGTGTTTGGCTCTAAATAAATGTCACAGATTATATCACCATGAGCATAGTCACCAAAAATCCATGCCAGGAAACCTCGTCACATTGTAAATTCTGTTTTCCAGTATTGGGTTTATTCATGTTTTGTTGAAACTAATGGGAGAATGAATCTGAATCCAGTGCATTCACTGCAGCTGCAGGTCAGTTTTGCTCAGAGGGTTTATTCAGTGGGATGGATCAGTAGTGTAGACTTTGTGCCCAGTCTTTACACAGGAGGGAAGAGCATCAGCCCGAAGCAGCTCTGCTGTGCACTTCTGAGGCATCTCAGAAAGACATACTGGTTACCCACATGTAGAAATACAATTGTAGTTCAGTTGTAAATTCTCTTATTGCTGAGATTGTTTTCATTTTTGCTTTATGCCTTGTTACAAGTACTGGTTGCAACAGAAACCATTACTGTAATAGTGGGAAAAAATCAGCATCTAGCAAAAGAAATTGAAATACATACTTGTTTTCGGTTTTGTTCCTGTGTAGCTCAGGGACCAAGCCTCTGTCATGGTACAGGAACAGCCAACCCAAGCTGATGTGCATTCCCTAAAATTGGAGTGGGACCAGTGCAAAAGGACAGGGGGTGGAAACCAAAGGATTTGTAATGCCTCAGAGCATGTCTAGGGATTTTCAAAATTCAGTACCTGGTTCTGCCTTCTAATACCTTGTTAACCCCTTCTTTACGGATAAGATACTCTACAAGCTGGAAAGAGGAATGCATGGTGTGTGAGATCCAAGAGGAGGAAGATTGCTTTGGTTTGGACATCCAAATGGCTGTAAGAAGCAAGCAGGAAGAGATGACATTTGTGGTTGGAGCAAAGGAGGAGGAGCTGTTCCTGCAGCCCAACGGGAAAATTACCCTTTTACTTTTGGAGGAGCCAACAGGAGTGTGGATTAGGTGTCACGGAAATACAGATTCCAGAGGGGTCATTCTAGTGCTGCTTATGATTTCATAAAATTGTTTTAGCTATTAGTTCATGCAAAAATGTAACCTCATTTATCCATCATTGCCTTCTATGGGTTTTGTCTTAAGTAATGTCAAACTTTATTTTCCACAACATGTAAAGGAGGAAATTTGGGTAAATCAGTACTGACTTTTCTGTAGGCCAGAAAGGGGAGTTCTCTTTTGGAGCCCTCTCATTCCAAAGCATTTCTGTTCTCCTGGAGTTCTCTGTGCTGCCCAAGTATGCCTGCATCTCCTGTTTATCACTAATACTCTGGCCACTGGCTGCAGTAACGAGGCTCTGCCAAAACAGCGGTGGGAGCAGAGAACTGCAATGAGCGTGGGGTGTTCCAAAGGCTTCAGGAACGTAAAGGCAGAGGAAGCATCTTCTGAATTACTTTTTGGAGAAAAGAAAAGCATGCTAATAAAAGCAGCTAGCAAGCTTTTATTTCTTCCTGAGTGGCTGCCCTCTTGTCTCTAGTGGTGCCTGTGCAGTTTGTTGGGAATGGAAGCTCCCTGTGCTGCTAGAGGTGTCTTAAAAAGGATGCCTTTGCTTGCTGAGGAATAGAGGATATATTTTCCTTTTTGCCTGTAAACAATTTGTCTTCTGATTTCATATTAGTGTACTGCCCCAGAGAGAGCCACAGTGATGCAATATGTAGTCCTTTAAACTCGTTGACAAGGGAAGAATTTTGTGCTCGAGAGAACTGAGTTAACAACATATATTGTTTGCAATTTACCATTTTTCTCAGGCTGGTAGTAGTCTAAAGATGTGGATTTTGGCTTTGCTAAGAAGAATAGGTATTTTCCTGCCTATTTCCCTTCTGAGTGCAAGATACCACCTATGCAGATGACAGTGACAAATTAAGTGTTCTTGTGTTTGATTGTCTCAGCAGGAGATGCAGCTTGTTGTTGGGTTTGTATATACTTATTGTATGGGGCAGAATGCTGGATGGATGAGCTAAGAAAACTTGCACAAGTACTGTCCAAGATTTTCTAGCTGACCTGATTAGTTCCACCAGCTGGTTGCTGTGTAGATGTAATATATATATATATATATATATATATTCATGTATACGTCGTGTGAATTATTAGCTGTGCTNGTGCTGCTTTTCCACAACTTCACAGGACCCTGGTATGACTGGAATTCATAGAATTGTAGGACAGTAGAGGCTGGAAGGGACATTGAGTGATCACTTGACAATAGTCTGGAGAACCCTCGCTTAAAGCAAAACCACCTCATCAGGTCAGAGCAGGTTGCTCATGGCTTTATTCAGTGTCGTGCTGAAAACCTCCAAGGACAGGGACTGCACAGCTCCTGTGGCAGCCTGGGCCCCTGCCTGGCTGTCCTTGGGTGTGAACTGAGTTTCCTTTCACTAAGTCTTAGCCCAGACCTTACACTTCCCTCTTTTTGTCTCCCAGGAGAAAGACGTCTTTTTAATCTTCCATGATCAAATTAACCCTGCAGTCCTTATCAGAAGATTTCAAACTCCCAGAGTTTCAGTTAGACTTAAGACAGCTGCTGGTAGAGAAAATTGAAAAATAAGGGTTCTTCTCATTGTGGGCTGTGTGTATGTGTGTGTGCATGGAATAGCAAGGTGGGGAGTAATTTTTATTCCTGTGTATATTAAGCTGAAGGCTTCCTTAAATATTTGTGTAGAATTTTGAGTAAATTGGGAGAGGGCTAGGCATGCAAACTACCCCAGCTTTAAAGCATTGTAGGATGACTAGCACTGTTATATGTCTGTATTTTCCCCAGCTATGAGAGTACTCATGTCGACTGTGGGTTTTTCACCTTTTAAATGTAACAGGCAAATGAAGCCTTTATGTGTGGTTTGGCTTTGGTGACTAGGTTAATATTTTTTTTTAGATTGAACCCCAAAGTCCAGCCTGTCTTGATTATTACAAGATTAATGAATTCTAAACCTTTTCTCTGTTTTCAGGCTTCTCAATGCCAACAAGATCAACTGCCTGAGGGTAAACACGTTCCAAGGTCTGCATAATCTCAAACTGTTATCTCTTTATGACAACAAACTGCAGACCATCAGCAAGGGGCTCTTTGCACCTCTGCGATCGATCCAGACTCTGTGAGTATGCAGGCATATCATGACAGATTTCTCTCTCTCCACCAAAGATGTTGCCTGTCTTTGCATCTGACATGAAGACAATTTGGAAGAGACATCCATGTAGCAGCCACTCGTTTCCTCACTGAGAGAAAAGGAGCAAGAAAAAGAACCGTTGCATCAGTTCAGCAAGGGCAGCTATCGACACAGCCTGCCCTTAGTGACAGAAATGTCATAACTGTGTGAGGCTCGGGCTGTTTGTTGGGGAGATAATGTGTGCATTTGACTCTGTGGAAGATATGAACAGCAGATTCTATTAGGATCATTGCCTAACAGTTTTTAATGAGCCAATGAGTCAGCATCTCTCCTGTCTAGGTCTGAGTCCTGCTGTGGGGTTCATGACTTCTGTAACCACATTTCAACTGACGTTCCACTTAAGGGGAATGATATGTTGTCTTATTTGATCCATTAAGAACATCCACTAAACATTTTCTGCGAGTCTTTGAATTTGGAGGCATTAGAATAGGCATCAGAAGCAAAAATATTGAAATGATTCAATATTTTGTAGAAGAAGGTCTCATCCTAAAGCTGTGAGTAATAAGATAATGAGGTAAATAGTACTCCTTCAGAGCTGGCGTTGGCAGCCTGATATTCCAGTATTAAAATATGTATGGGTGTGTATATATATATATACATACTGCAGTATATATGCACACACACACACTATAGTACTGCACTTTTTCCTATGCAAATGCCCATTTCTATATTTTAATACTGGGAATGCAGTGGCTGAATTAGTTGTATAGATGTTTTAAATCATATACAAATGAACTGATAGGAATGATTTCTTGCAGCAGAGTTTCTGCCATGTCCTCAGGCAGCCGCAAACACAACCTGAATTTCCAACAGATATTTGGCCAGTATGTGTTGCTGCAAGCCATTAAAGCACTGGAATAATCATGTACAACACCCCCCAGTTCTGCCCCCCCAGCTCTACCATGCTTTCTGCTGCTGCAGCTTGCTGTGTATGTACACACACAAACAGGGGCCACAGAGAGGGTTCATTTATAGGGTTATATAAGGTTTGTCAGATTAAACAACAGGCTTTTTTAGTGTTTATAGCTCTAAGGTATAAACATTTCCCGTTGGTTTCCATAGGGTTTTGCTGGTGTTCCTGGTGGCCCTTGCTTAGAATGGACTTGTCGCTTCACACCAAGACACCTTGTCATGAAAAGCTTTGATTCATTCTCCCATTTTAATACTCCCAAGTGATTGCCATCTTCTGTGTTTTTTCTAGAGCTGCAAAACCAGACCCAAATTCTGTCACTATGTGATTCTTTGTTCTTTGGACCTTTCACAGCAGGAATGGCTCCACTGCAACAGGAATCTTGAGTTTCCTCAGGCCCTTTCTGCTCTGTGTGTTTTCCCTTCCCAGTCCTGGACAGCCATTGCCCTGGTGTATTTTACACCTACTTTGTTCAGTGACAGTTCATAAATATAACTGCAAACAGAAAAGAAGTTTCTACAAGTGAAAAACAGTAACAGAGTGAGAGAGTTCTTGTGAGGCTATAACTTTATACCTCTGTCCAAACAAAATTGAAACATCTATCTTTTCTTAACCTGTCTTTGCAGTTACTGGAGAGCTGAGTCCTGCTCCCTTGGAGGTCAGAGGGATGATGCAAGTTAGCTGAACTGAGATTAGAACCTGGCTCTGGGAAAGACCTGGCAAACTCTCCTGACACAGTGCTCAGCTTTGTCCAGGAAAATAAATCAGAACAGCAGCAGAGAAATGCTGTCTCTCTCCGAGATGCTCCAGCAGATCTCTGTTACCAAAGTCTAAACACCCAGTTACAGTCAATGCTATAATACCTATTTCCAGTTTTATAGGAAACAAGTTGTGCAAATTTTGGTGAAGGATAGAGTGAAGTTGTACCTTGCATAAACATGTCAGTCTTAAAAGTAACACTTTTTGCTTCAGGAAAAAATACATATAAGGGAAATACTGTTACACATGATGAGCATGTGCAAATATTAATTTCACTCTTGTGAAAAGATTCTGGATCACTTCTGCCTTTGCCCAAAGATCCAAGGTGCTTTACTAATTCACAATTTGATCCCTAGGAAATTGAGCTTGCTGATAAAATTTTTTTTAAACCAGGATGCAAAATGATCTTCAGGTAAGGTGCGTTTCTCTCAAAAGGCAGCATGTCAGGCTCTCAGGAGAAACCGTGGGGCTTGGTAGACAGCAGGTCGGTGTCCTTTAAAGGGGGCTTTGCTATCTTAGTTTTTGTTTCCTCGGTGCGAGGACTTGCTGCAGGCTTAATGAGCTGCGAAATGTGAGCGCTCACAGAATTCTCCCATTCACGTGCAGCTCCGTGCGGCTTCCGCCGGGCCTGGGGTGGTTTTTTTTCGGGAGCTGATTCAATTACTCCACTCCTCAGGTTCAGCGTTCGTGAAAAACAGTGATGGAGCACAGTGTCACAGGTCACTCCTGATTAAACATCCCATCCTTCTCGCAGACATTTAGCTCAGAACCCATTTGTGTGCGACTGCCATCTGAAGTGGCTGGCTGATTACCTGCAGGATAATCCGATCGAGACGAGCGGCGCTCGCTGCAGCAATCCCCGTCGCCTTGCCAACAAACGCATCAGCCAGATCAAGAGCAAGAAGTTCCGCTGCTCAGGTAATTCATTTATCCAGCCTCTACTGCACTCTCAATTCAGGAATAAGCAGGTCCAGAGAGCCTGCTAATCGAATCTGCGGGACAGTGTTTGCTGTAATGGATATTAGGGAGCATCTTTGAAAATTAAATTTGGGAAATTCGGTTAGTTCAACAGAAAGCCAATTACCTTATGGATTAAAAAAAAAAAAAAAAAAAAAAAAAAGCAACTCATAAAGTCTCT
>VZTI01005123.1:855386-896996 GCA_013397865.1 Struthidea cinerea
AAAAAAAAAAAAAAAAAAAAAAAAAGGCAGTCTATAGCTGTCTTCTCTTAAAAACAAAGAAAAGAAAAGAAGATAAAAGCTTGTGGCATTTAATTGTAAAGACTTACTAAATTATGAAATATTTAAGGAAAACAATGACAATATATGTAATCCATGTGGGAAATGTTATATTTTGACAGTGTGGAATGTGGCTGGATTGTCATTTGTAGTCAAGCAGAGCTCTAATGAGAGCTGAGTTCAAGTTTAGTTCCCAGACCTAAAAGGCTGAGAATTGAGAGATTTTTATACAACTGGCAATGGGCATTTCTGATCTGGGATGGGAGTGAAGCTGCAGGTGAGGGAATGGCATCAATTCACGTGCTTTCACAGACTCATTTCCTTATATCCACAAGTAACACACACTGACTCAAGTAAAATTGCCATCCAAGTTGGTAAGATTTTTGGTTTCAGCAAGATTTGAATCAAAAGGTTCATAATAATTTAGGCAAAGATTTTGTGTTGTGAATGAGATGGAAAAATATTTCCACCTGAAATTAACCTCCCAAGTAACATAAACAGCTTTTTCTCAACCCTATCTGTGCTTTATTTACAGTTCAGCTGTCAGTAAAAGGATATTTCTTGCCTTACACAGCACAACTAAGCAGATGACTACTTCTTGTGTTTTTCCTATTGGTTATATTAGTTGTGTCTATTTTGGATTACTGCATTTTTGTGTACTGTAAAGACAAGCAGGTTTCAGTAAGCAAATCTATTAGTGTGTACTGAGGAGAAAAATGACTGTTATTGATGGAGTACCTTGCAGTGTTTTCTATGAAAATTACTATGATTTTTCTCTTTCTCCTCTGAAAAGAAACATGATTAATTGTGTTCCTGGTGGTAAAAGATTAATGGCTCTGGATGGGGATGCAGCATGAAGCTGAGTGGCAGCAGCCCAAAACAAGCCGTTGTGCTTTGTGCATCTCTGCGAGCAACGTGCCGAACTAAACCTTCCCTTTATGGGGAAAAGAAAATAAAGATAGCTTCATTTGCAGTCAGCTTTTCTTGGGCAGGCTTGTTAAGGTCTTCAATCCCTTGTGACTCAAGCCACAAAATTTATAATCAGACCTGAAATTATGATGTATTTTATCTAGGTTTTTGGGTTGTGTCCATCATAGTAACTATGTCATGAGCCAGTAATATTCATATCTAAAGAAATTGGAAATGAAAATGCATAAATAGAGTTTAGCAATGAAAGTAGGCTGCAGAAATAGATCTATATAAACCTGTACCCGATTTGCCATTGTTATTTTCTTCTGCTTTTAATTAATAGGCTAGAGGAGTTAATGTTACGTGTGTGCATGCATGCTCTGAACAATGGTCCAGGTGACTGGGGAAGGCAAACACCATCTGATGCCATTTAGGAGAGGTCATGGCTAAGAAGAGCTACAGTGCAGAACACAGTACCTGGTGATGCTGAGAATACTTGGTGTGAGTTCTTGTCTTGGGGGTGCCTCTTTCCTTGAGGCATTAGTCTGTTTTTCCCTGGGTCTCCAGCTCTACATCTATATCAAAACCACATGGAAGAAGGAATAAACCTGACTTATGAAGGAGGAGAGCAGGGATTGTACAGCTTCAGAGCAAAGATTTCAGCTGGATGAAAACTAATGCTGCTCAAAAGCTCAGTAGAGAAGAGATCCTTGCCTGTAGAGTTTCCAGATGGTGATGAGATACATTGAACTCGACTCGCTGTCTGCTCACATGAGACGGGGAACATCTAATGGGTTAGAAAATCTTAGTTTGTAAATCAATCCAGGGAACAGACATCCTTGGCACCTGTTCTGCTCAACTTGTCCCTTTGAATCATGGCTGCTTCAGGCTTGGCATTTAGCAGGAATTTTCCATGTTTTCATTTTGAGGAATATGTTTCATCCCAGGGTCTAACACAGCACGACTCTGTGCAGAAATGTCCATGGGGTATGAATCTTCATTTAGAGCATTGGGCAGTGCTTTGTGTCATCCACAATCCCACTGGGATGGCCTTTAGTAACTTGTCAGTGTCCTTACTTTCTTTGGGATTCTCCCTCTCTAGTTTTCATATCTTCCCCTCAGTGTATGAGAAAAGAATTTTCATTTCAAATTCTTTTGGAAATGTGCATCTCTTTCTCCAAGGGTTCTTTTTTTCAGGGTCCTGGTATTTTCATGTAGTTTGTGTAATACATTTAGTACATGTCAGTGGTCAGAAAGTTGTTTTTTTGAGGGGAAAACACAGGGAATGTGAGGGGTTGGTTAAGGAAGAAGTGTGAGGGATTTTATCCTCACACAGTCTTTGACCTTTGAGCAGAAATGAGAATGCACAGAAAGTGTGAGCTCTGTGGGAGCAGAGGTACTCAGGCAGTGTCAGGATCACACCCAGGAACAGTTAAGCTTAGGTGAGCTTAATACTTTGACATCAGGGAAAGAAGAGTTTTAAAGTCATAAAATTCTGAGGTTGTCTTGAAGCAACCTGTGTGTTTTCCACATTCTTTTTCACAAGGACATGTAGTGATAGGACAAGGGGGAATGGCTTTAAACTGTGAGATGGGTGGTTTAGATTAGAGAGAAATTGAAACTGGGGAGAAATTCTTCCCTGTGAGGGTGGGGAGGCCCTGGCACAGGTCGCCCAGAGAAGCTGTGGCTGCTCCATCCCTGGAAGTGTCCAAGGGCAGGTTGGACGGGGCTTGGAGCACCCTGGGATGGTGGAAGGTGTCCCTGCCTATGGCAGAGGGTGGGACAAGATGGTCTTTAAGGTCCCTTCCATCCCAAACCATTCCATCATCCTGTGATCATAAAGGGGACTGTCAGAAAGGACCTGTTATGAGAAAAAATAAGTGACTGTTCAGTAAATTAAGGGAAGAAAGGGAAGTGCTTTTTCTGTAAGCATAGGAGAGAGGAGTGGTTAGCAGGAACGGGAGAGAAAAGCTGAGATGTTTGAAGTTTCATCAGTCTGAAGTGGCAGAGGAGCATCAAGAAGGTAATGTCAAGAGGACACAGAAGCAGATGGGCTTAATAGAACTGTATTTGATAATTAAATGAAACTGTGAAGACACATCTACTAAACTTCATTCTGCTCTCTGTTTCCTTCAGTTTTCATTCCAGGTCCCCACCATCCTGTAGATAGCATCTAGCCAGAAATACTTGCCTTCTTTTTTTCAGCTGATCAGTTTTTTCAATTGAGGCACTTTTCCCGGATGCTATTTCCTCCCAGAACCTAATGGCTCGAGCTTTTACTGATAACAATGGAGCAACATCTGCAAAGGTTATGAGTGGCCATAGGAAGGAGCTTCTGTGCAACAGGTAGATAGTGTACATAATTCTTTTTAAAAGGAGAATTGGAAGCATTATAGCATGAAAGGAAGGAACAGCAGGGGACAGGACGTGTTTTTGCCGAGGGCTGTGAGACAGGCAAAGCTTTTGAATATACCATCAAATATGTTTAAACTTCCAATTGCAATAGATACTATTTCCTGTGATTTTCTGCTTTCCACTTAATGCAATGCCCCACAGTAACAACAGATCTCCCCCTTGCTCAACTGTCTCCCCACAGCTATACAATCTGAGATTAAAAAATCTGAAATGTTTTCTTGAAAGAGAAATCAGAAGAACATTAGCTGTAACTAATTCTCTCTCTCTTCTGTTTAGAAAAGGAAATACTGTCATTTTCAGTGGTAACAGTGAATTTCTAATGATCATTTTCTTTTTGGCTACATCTGCCCATTCTGACCACCTAAGGATCCAATGGTGCTTGGCAGCCTTAGGTCACTGGAGGCTCCCATGCTTAGTACGAATAAGGGGGAAAAAGATCAACACAAACATCCTGCCCAGAAGCATTTGATTAAGTTTAGTACAGAGCAGTTTTGTTTTCTGAGGCAGCACTGGGCTTTAGGAGTAAGGGAAATGAATCTATGAGCAGATTGTGTTGTCTCTGTGGTAGCTTATTGTCACTTCAAGACTTGGCAGGTTCCTTGATTGCTGTGTGACACTGTGTGTGAAATAGCTTTTGGAAAGAATTGCCCTTGCATTCAGCTGTATATCTATTTCTCCCTGTGATATGTTTGCATTTTTCAGTATATTGTGCATTTCAAAAGCGATGGAAGTTCCACCTGCTGTACTGACACAAACTATCTCTGATAATGATCAAAGCAATGTGTTTCTACAAACATCACATCAGAAAAGCTTTTTATCTTCTAATTCTTAGAAATAAGACTTTTATAAAGAAGGCTGCTATTTGAAATACTGAGAGGTGAACCTGTCTTCCTGCTTGCTCCTGCATACATTGTGTCTAACTGGCTTTAATTAGTTGCTTCAGTTCCAGACAGTGCTGTACAATCAAAGGGACAGGGGAGAACAGGAGGAGGAAAATGGACCATCTGCCAGCATTATTCTCTCCTTTTTGGACACTACTTCTTGTTAACCCAGCCCAAAGCAAAGTCAGCCTTTGTGGTACATTTGGGTCCAAACCTGGCATATTTAGGGCTAGTGTCATTTCTCTCATGTTATCCCCAATTATTAGATAGTAATGTAGCTGATTTTTGTTCACTCATAATTTTTAAGGCATTTGATAAAATCTCTTCTTACTTATTGCAGCTTTCCTCTTAATTATGTGTCTTTTCCAGTCTCTGTCTTCATACACACTTACCTTCCTCAGGTTACCTGTCTGCTTTGGAACAGAGTTATAATCACCTGAATTTCCTTCTCTGTTCTCTGCATTGTTGCACCTTTAGAAGCACAGAACTGCTGAGGATGGAGTCAGGAGAGCACAGGCTGCACATCAGGACTTTTTGTCCCCTCCCTGTGGCAGTTCACACATTTTGTGTCTCTTGGACTCCTTGGGTTATCCCCTTCTCTGCTCCTAGTGATGTGTAAAAACTAGTTAAGATTTTTGAGCTCTCAAACTGAAAGCTGCAATGCATTGCTATTGCTCGAGCAGTGTTTAAAAGTCATGAAAGGTAGGTGAATTTAACCCAGATCTTACATAATTTATCTGATGGAAACACTCTCCAGTTGTTCCCGTAATTTGCCAATCACTGTGATGACAGCTTTGCAAATTCCTTTCATTTTTAATAAGCAAATAGTCATTTACAGACCATGTAGTCATGCTCCTGCCCTTAGCATTTTCTGTTTGGTGGAAAGCACAGGTACCCCCCTGCTCCTGTCTGCCTTGTTGCTGTGCTACAGGGACACGTGTCGGGGATGCGATGATCCTGCCCTTGGTGTGTGGGGCTCCAGCACCTCCTGCCTGAGCAGGCACCAAGCCCTGACAGCCTGTGGGTTTGTCCTGAGTGCTCCAGACCTGCTTGTGCTAGTGGGAAATCTCAGCTGAGGCCAAGTTCCAGCACTTTTCTCACCACGGCTTTGCCCTGGCATGAGGGAAAGGGATAGGAAACACTGCTTATGATTTGAGAAACTGCATTCAGATTTCTGGGTTTGGTTTGGTTTGGTTTGGTTTGGTTTGGTTTGGTTTGGTTTGGTTTGGTTTGGTGGGTTTTTTGTATGTTTTGATTTTATTCAGTTAGATTTTGCATGTTGTGCCCCTTTTTTTCCCCCAAAAGACACAAAGACTCAGCAAAGCTACCTTCACAAACCCTCTGAATATACCAAACTGAGGATATGATTGTGGTGCGTAAGAATTATTCTCATGTGAATGGAAGGTTGTTTAACACCAATAAATCACCTGCAGATTAAATCCTGCGCTGAATTTGTAATTATGAATATGCATTTTTCATGGTACACTGAAACTGAGTATATTTGGGCTTTGGTTTGCATGACTTCTTCCTGAAGCTGAAGTCTTTAGAGAACACAATACAACTGCTATGACTAATAGGAATGGAGCTGAATTCCCTTGCACTGTGGAAATGTTCCTGTTGTTAAATTAATTTGGCTGTACTAGATACTGATTATAGCCCTCCCTTTTCTGCACATCTTTGACAGCAATTCAGATCTTTATGTAAAAATTGTGTCAGTTACTCTAAGCCTTCACCAGCCTGTGAAGAATACGATGGTGAAGGGTTCTGGCTCTGCAGTGGGGGGAAAGAATGGAAACCATTCCACTCCAGGAAGCATAAGCTTAACATAAAACAGGTGGGTCTGTTTGGCAGAGATTATGGTTCTTAATAGGAAAGTAAACTGACGTGTTTCAGTTAGAAAGTTTATTTTAGGCTGTGCCTCATTTTATTTTTGAGTTGAAGTAGTCTTCAAAAAAGCAAACTACCTGAACAGCTTTGTTACCCACCAGCATCGTTATTTGCAATTATAATAAAGAGGCACTGGGAAGAGGGAGGATGGATGCTGAGTCACAGATGCATCCATATCACTTAGGCATCCAAGTAACACCGTTATCCTGGATTCCCATGTAGGCAGAGTACAGGGCTGTGGAGATTCCTCCCTTGAGATCTGAATTGTCCCATTAATTACCTGTGTCAGGAAGCTGAGTGATTGATTGCTCTTTTAACCACAAAAGTTAAGGTGGGACAAAGTTTGCTCTCTCCACTCGCGTTGCCGTTCCATGTGTTGAGGTTAAGCTGAGCAACACTTACCAGAGATGCCAAGGTAGCACCTTCTGTGGTCACTTGGATGGGATATGGAGAATAACTGGGGAGGTGCTGGCATGAAGAGAGCTCGTCAGCTAAAACCAGTGCAAGGATGTTGGTGCTGCAACTGGACAATAAATTTTTCATCTGACTATTCTGAGACTGCAGCAGTCTCCTGAGGTGTTGCAGCTTGATGGGACAGTTAAACATAGGGTCCTGTATACAAATTCTTAACAAACTGCAGGTTCAGTGACTGATTAACAGAACATGGATTACAAGAAGTGAGCTAACACCTGGAGCAAACCATACGATGCTGCTTGGCTATAAAGTATCTAAAGGGAGGGGTTTTCATGGCAGCTGGAAAATAGCTGGAGATAAGGTATTTCATTCTTCAACTTCTTTTTTGCAAAAAATTTTGCAGGATGATCTTGTACACATCCAAAGGGTTATGGAATTCTTTTTAATGTAATTAATAAAATAGTGTGCTTTCCTGGTATTTTGGCTCTCCTGTATTCTAGGGACATAAATTAGGATTTTGACAGACTTCTTTGTGTGCTGGTACCTCTCGTTCATTGCAGTTGATGATTAGTTTAGGCAGTTATTGTAAGTGGTGTTTAATTAGTGCTGCAGAGGAATAGAAACTTGTTCAAAATATTCTCATGGGGTTTCTCAGGAAGGCATTTGCAGAGCTCAGACTGCATTTGTTTCTAGTAGGGCTGAAGGAGTTCATTGACACTGAAATTACTGAGTTTATTACAAATATCCCACTTAATACTGTAAATCAGTATATAATATAAAAGTCCTTGGAAGATATGAACTGTAACTTGTCATTGTTTAACAGAGTACTGTGGATTAATCTGTTTGGAGAGCCCAGGCCAGAACTGCTGCTTTATTAAGGCAGTGTAGGAATAAGGATGTAGGACTCTACATCCTTCGTCACTGGAGCCATACAAAATCATTGGCAGGAATGCTAGATATAATTTCTGAGTAAATGAGGTGTGGATTCCAGGGTTATGCATACTTTGAATTAATCAGACGAGAAAATTAATGTGGTTTTGTGCCACCTTGCATGAGTCACAAAAGAAAATTGATAATCTAATGTTTTTATCAATTCAGGCTCTGGCTAGTTTGGCAGTTTGTGGAGATTGAAGATTTATTGTGTTAGGTTTCCCTAAAAAAACTGCTTTACTTTTTTTTTAGATCGCAAAGATAGACAAAATCAAATTGCCTTGCTTCCACTGCTGAACCAAACCCACAGTGTGGGGGGGCTGAGTTAACACTGTACTCGTTTCCTGGAGTTCCCAAGTACCTGAGTGTTGACATTTCTGCATAACAGTGCTGGGTCCTGGCAAAGTGGTGAGGCACAGACCCTTGCTGTATTATCTGTCATCTCTGCTCAAGTACTTGGGTTCTCCACGTAGGTAATGAATAATCTGCTTGATGCTGACTTTGGGCTCTGCAAACCCCTTACTAAGGAAAGTGATACGTGTTTAAAAGCACAAGCAGTGACCTTCACTGAAGTCCAGCAAAACACTGTGAGCAGTTGCAGAGGACAGCCACTTCCTCTCTCATTTGGGAATCCTGCAAGAACGTTTGAGATGTGACTTACAAAATCATTGTCCATTGGCACAGCTCTGCAGACACTGGAGTCAGTGAGAGCTTTATTTCAGTGGGAGCAGTGAAGCCTGAGCTGAATGCCCTGCTTTATGTGTCAGAGTTGCAGGAATGAGTTACAAGAAGAAAGTTGTTTGAAATAATCCAGGATGTCAGAAAGAGAGAATGCTTGGCTTCCAGCAGCAAACGGTGTACAAAACCCGGCAGATATGCTCAGAAACAGAATAACAAAATGCTGTCTATGTCTGTAGTAGCATGTGTGTGCTACCTTGCTGGAAAGTGCAGAGGAAACCAAAAAAAAGAGAAAAGAAAAGCAGTGGTAATTACAGATTGTCAGCGTAAGTGCCACCAGCATGAAGGGCCTCTGAGAGATGAAATCAGGTTTAAAGGGCACTTGGGGAGCATTTAAGGCCACAGCTTGGCCATAATGATGCTCAGAATCTGCTGTTATTAATATGGGCTGCAGTATTTCGAAGGTTGCATTTAAATAAACGGAGCAAACCTAAATGGCATTTTTACTGAAAGGAGACACCAGGAGAGAGTAAGTAATAAAAAGCAGCGTGGACTGGGCATTCACTGTGTGGTGGGAGCTGCACATGCTCCCTGGAAGGAGCCATGAGCAGTCCTTTGGTCGTGTTTTCTATCGTGTCAGCTCTGTCTCTGAACTCGCCCGGGCTCTGTTTGTGTTCACTAACCCCAATTGTGCTCCAGGGTGTTCCCGCAGTAGCATAAAGGATGACCTCTTGTATCCAGCACCTTTTTGCATGGGTGGAGTGGAGAGCAGCTCTCCGTGAACCTTCAGCTTGTGCTTCTCCATGCTGCTTCCTCTCAACGCTCCTCTCTCTTTGGCGCTGCCTAACTCTGACTCTGGCTGTCCGTGGGGTTTTCCTTTGTGCTTGATCTAACCATGTGGTAGAACAATACAAATGGAACATGGTTCTGTCAAGCACCATGGAAGGCTGCATACTCCCTGCCGCATGGCATGCCTGGATACTTCTGCTGGGTCAGAAGCATCGGAAGGTGAGAGATTGCCCTTTCCGCACGGGAACGGTGGAACAGCTGAAGTGTTGCTAACCAGGCTCCAGGCACTGCCAGGGAGCCACAGTGGTGTTTGCACAGACTTTCCACAGGGCTTGCATGCAGAATAACCATTTCTAAGTAATTTATCTGTTTAATTGCTCTCACAATGAAGGAGTCAGGCGTCCTGTTGGTTGATAATTTTCAAAGGTGATTCCGGCCATACCTACTGAGGTGAAAAATCACTTTTGTCTTCTTACTTTATGAATAATGTAAGCTGCATCTGTCTGTTTGAGCTGTCCAGTGAATCCTTCTACTTGAGGTACACTTTGGATGCCATTTCTGCAACAAGACCCCTGCCAGTCAGTGTAACTTCAGACCTGCTCTGAGCAACCTTAATGTGCTGGCGTTGCATTGTGAACAAGTACAATGAAAAAACAGAACTTCAGAAGAGTCTGCAAAGCACTGTCTTTTATCTGTTGACATGACATGGGTAACAGGGCCTGTGTGAAAACACTACTGTCCAATAATTCCACAGGGCAAAGCTGAGTCAGCAAATCCAAATGGGCCAGTTTAGCTTTGACAGTTTAGGCAAGATCTTTAAAATACTGCTGCCTAACTCCCCCTACACAGAGATAAGGACACCTATTCATAAAGGACTTCGAGAGTCTCATGCAGAAGTTTTCTTACACTGAAATATTGCCTTGTCTTGCAAATTTGTCACATACCTTTTGTGGAGCCATCAAAAGAAGGACATCTGGGATTCTTAGTTTTTATCTGTAGTTACTGATAAAAATTAATACTAGCAATGTGAAATTATGACAAAAAATGTACTTCCTTCTTTATTTTTTTTCCAATGAGAATTGTGATCTTGTGGTTGTATGAAGAACTTCTGAGATTCCTGGGTTTTTTGTTCAAGTTTTAGACCAGCTGATCTCAGTGGTCATATTTTTGGTGCCAAATTTGAGGCAGCTGGATCATTTTCTAGAATGAATGTATCAGGTCAGTTTTCAAGCCCTGTTGAGACCGCCTGATGTGTAGCAAAACAGATCATCCAGAACTCCTTTTAAGCCCTTTGGGCAAAACTAAGTTTTAAAAACTGAAATCAGTTTTTCTAAACAATGCTTAAGAATAGAACAAAAAGATATTTCTCTCTGTTGCCTGATTTCTCCATGTGGGTATCAGAAAGGCACACAGAATGTTTGAGCACTTGGAAATGGGGTGTTTCTTTATCTCAGTGCTGCTGTTTTGTAGAATGCCACATTGTGTTTGTTTTATGATAATAAGAAGTCACAGTGCCCTGGTACCTGATAGTGGTGTCACATTGGTTGTGAAATAAAAATGTTATCAGAGTAACTAGCAAATCAAAAAACCACAGCTGCCCTCAGTCACACACAGGCCTTGCTGTTGCCTTGGCTACTTGTTTTACAGCAAACTTAACTCTTCCTAATTTGGGGAATTTCTAGAAACTCCCAGGTTATGTTCTGTCCTGCATCTCTTCTCCGTGGCTTTCCACGGATGATTTCATAGTGTGCAAGAAGTATTCCATGCATGTGGTGGTGAGCTGTGCTTCCTGAGTCCTGTTGTGTTCTCTCAGAGCCTGGCAGTCAGGGGAAGTGGATATATGTGCTTAAACTGTTCTGCAAGCAGATGGCTGAATTTCACAGTGCTATCCCAGATGGGAATATCTTAATAGAGCAGCCACCTGTCCAAGTGATCTCAAGGCTCAGGTCAAATAGTAAATTTTATCTAGTCTTTGGCAGGTGATTCCTGCTGTCTCACAGGCTAAGAGATGACTGAGTACTTGCTGAGCATATACAGGCTGTTGGTTACTTTGACTCAGTGATTACCTGAGTAACTCGTATTTAAACTCACTTAAAAAGAAAAAAAAAAAAGAAACAATAAAGAGAATGAGAGAGAAGGAACAAAACGTATGAAGGTGATGTTTGCTCCCTTCCTCTCCTGCTGAGCTGACAGGCTTTCCCCTGTTGCAATGGTGGTGGCCGTGGACAGATGCCCAGGCAGCATCAATTTCTTATAGCTGATGCAGTGTGGAAGGTTGTGTGCCTCAGTGGGTGCCAAGTCAAAATGTGCTAAAATTCTTTATTTGCTCAACCAGTAAGCTTAAGAGAAACCCAAAAACCGGTTTTCACCCTCCAATGTTATACACTGCTCTTCTCCTTCATAAAGAATTCCCCTTACTTTCCCATCCTTTTTTTCCCATAGGAAGTTGAAACTTGTATCCATCAGCAGACTAAAAATTTTACTTAATAAATGTTTACCCCATGTAACTTCATGTTGTTTGTGATTTTTTTTTTTCAACAAAAGCTTTTTACTGGGAAAAGTAGAAGTGCTTCTTCAAGGGTTAAGCTGGGGATTTCCAAGACACTTTCTGATCACTGATTGTTGGTGGGTTCTTCAATGTGTGCTGTAATTGTAGCAGCTTTAATAAACTCTGGTCCTGATAACCTTTTGTCTTTGGTATTGTTTCCAAGGAATCATAAACAACCAAACATTCTGTCTACCAAGCTTGGAATTTCTAGGACTGGAAATCAAGTGTTGGATTTTTTAAAAGGATAAGAGTTTAAATTATGGTGGTGTGGGGAAAAGCTTAGACTGTACTTTTATAATGCTTTAAAATGCCCAGTGGTCCTAATATTTTAAGTGCTGTGCTGTCAGTGAACTTGCACTTTAGATGTATAATTTATAATGAGCACAAAAGCCAGCAAAGTATTTAGCAGCACTGAAGTGGCAAGGTACAAATCTGTATGTCAAGGTTCTCATAATCCAATTTGGAATTACAAAACTAAACCAAAGTGTGTCTGCAGGATCAAAGTGTTAGATTGCCTGTAGAATTGCTTGTTTTCACTGCATCGCCCTGTGGAGATAATGTGCAACATAAATTAAAATAATAGTGGATTTAGGCAACTTCTTTTTCCTTTCAG
This sequence comes from Struthidea cinerea, assembly GCA_013397865.1. Lineage (NCBI taxonomy): Eukaryota > Metazoa > Chordata > Aves > Passeriformes > Corcoracidae > Struthidea > Struthidea cinerea. The sequence continues at coordinate 867,508 of VZTI01005123.1, forward strand.
AAAATAGATGTGATCGTAAAATGGGCAGTGGTGTAATTATCAGTCTGGGAAGGGGAAGCAGGTGATGAATGCCATCAAGTCTCTATAAACAAATTTCAGCTTGGGTTTAAGTTTTTTTGTTGTTTTTGGGTTCTTAATACATTTGTTCAGCTCCTCTCTCTGAGAAAGCTTTGTAACTGGCTTTTAAAACTTTGGAAAATTTGAAAAATGCTTCTTGGTAATTACAATCCCTGGGCCTTGCATGGGGTTGCTGGGACGGTTCTGGTACTTCCATTATGAAATACGAAGTGAGTGGGCAGCAATTGCGTGGTGGGGGTTTGGCAACACTTTGCTTACATGCACATTTATTAATCCTCCTGGTTCCTTGAAGCACTGAGATCAAGTTTCCAACCTGCTGCTATTAAACCAGAAAAGCCAAACCTGAAAAGGACAGATTAGTTCGCTGAGCCTAATTGGAAAAGCATTTCATTAGAACGGGTCAAAAACCCAGTCAAAGAGGTCTGGCAATCACGGTGTAATGGGACATCAGGGAGTGCTTCTCACTAAGTACGGTCTACCCATTCCTTAATTAAAATGAAAATGATTTAAACTGCTATTACTTTCCTTTGCTGTTTGTTTAACATAGTTAATAAAGATATCTAATTGTTGGAAAATTGACAAGGTTGTCTAATAAAAGATTGCTCTAAAAAACAGCTCTAATAGCTGAGGTCTGAACATTTGGGACTTTTTAATGGTATCTTTAAAAGTCTTTTGTCATTTGAATTCTTTCATGAGATGCCTTTTCCTTGTTGCTGGACTAAATTCCAAATGGGAAAAAAGTGACTTTTCTGGAAAATACCTTAACAGGTAGGCTTGTTAGACAAGGAATTAGTCTGTTAAGGGGAGAGTGAAAAACCAGAGGCAAAGTCTTGGGAGTAATTTTAAAAATTGCTGAGCACAAGTCCTTGGCAAGTAGTAAAACTGTGCAGGAGCTGGGAGCTGACAGGAGGCAACGCTGAGGATGGATTCCATATCTCTGGTTGCTGCAGTTATCAACAACTGTTTGCTGGAATATATTTTCCTTTTATTGCAGGGTCAGAGGATTACAGAAGCAAATTCACCGGGAAGTGCTTCATGGACCTTGTCTGTCCCGAGAAGTGTCGCTGCGAGGGGACAATCGTAGACTGCTCGAACCAGAAACTCACCCGACTGCCCACTCACCTTCCTGAGTACACCACTGATCTGTAAGTGTGGCTCTCCCAGGGTTGCTCAGCTGGACGTGTTGGCTTTCCTAATTTTTAAAGGCTGTAAAAGGGACTCAGACAATTAAAGGCACCTCCTGCTTTTATCCCTGTGTGAAAATGGGAAAGTTAATTTTATTTCAGAGTTGCACCGCAGCTCTCATTTCCTTAGCATTCATGCCAGCTGTGGGATTGAGAAAAGAGCCATGGCCCCATGCAGCAGCCATGTGTCCTCCTCAAATGCTAGGCAGGCCCAAGCTGTTTCCTTCCTTTCCAGTCTACCCTGAAGTCCTCTGTCTTTGCACCTGGTCATTTTTATATAAGAAATGGTTTTAACCATTTAAGTGAATCTGTGGTCAGGAGCTCATTCCATCTCAGCATTGCCTGCTACTTGGGTGAAATGGCTCTCACTAAAACTAATGTAACTTCAAGAAATTTGAGTACGAGAAAACATTTTTATTGCTTAGCAACTGAAGATTCCAGTTCTTTTCGTGCATTAATAGACCCTTCAAATAGAATTTTCTTCTTCTGAGTTAGTATTGTGTTTATTGTACTTATTCTGTTTAAAACTTCATAAAAATTATTGATCTGAAGTTAAGAAAAAATATGAAAGACATCCAGAAACGCAGCAAAGACTCTACATAGCAAAATGGAGCTATGTGAAATCAGAGAAAAAATTCTGCATCCTAAGCCTGCCAAGACAGTGGCCTTCACATTGATTTTGAAGATCAGTAGACTTTTATAGGAAAGGACTCGAAATCAGAGCCCTTCTGGTTACGTGGACCCCATCTCCAATCGCGTGTCTCGTGTAGCAGAATGCACGACAGAGATTCAGTCACGCAAACGAGCTGTGTGTGTAACAGATTAGGTCAATAATTCCTTATGCCATGCACTGGAAGATGAAGGGACTCTGTCCTTTGGCATTACACTCTTTAAGGCATCATAAGCTTTTACTGTAGGTATGGGTCCTCTATGTCCCTTTTCCTTCAAAGCTGAACTCTTTTAACTGTAGGAGTCCAAGGGAGATGGCGAAGAGTGCCTTGCATATCAAAGGTCATGGTTCTCTGTGTGGCAGCCCTGAATGTCACAGGGGTATATCTACAGACAGCTGTGAAGCATTAAATACCTCTTTGTTTGTTCCTCTCAGGCGTCTGAATGACAATGATATTTCTGTTTTGGAAGCTATTGGACTCTTCAAGAAATTGCCCAACCTCAGGAAAATGTAAGTCTGAGTCACTTGCTTGTTAGGATACATGCAGCCTTGGATTGTAAGGAAGGAGGAAGGGATGAGTTTTTTATAGTTTAGTACTTCAGTAGTAGAAATCACTTTTTTAATGTGAGTTTAACAAAACTGAATGAGTTCCCTGTTGGATGGATGGGCACAGTTAAATCACACTGACACATGAAGATCCCTAGGCTGACAGTTCAGTGGGTTTTTAAGGCTGCATTTCTTAGTCTTTCACTCATAGAGGCTGACAGGAATTCTGTCCCAGAGTTTATTCCGATGTACGCTTATTGCTAGAGATGATTATGACATTTAGCATTTTGGTTTTGTCTCTCGAATGTATTGTGTGTCTCCAGCTGTGGTGTGGTTGTTTCAAATAGTCAAAGGAATATAACATTGCAAGATATAGATGATGGCAGCTTCTGGTGATCATTATTGGTTTAGAGAGGAGAATAAATTAGCAAACTTATAGATCAGTCATTCAAATATCGCTATATAATTCTGTTGACAATCCTGGCACGGTGCATTGTATATATTTAATAAGAGCAGTGTTTTGGAAAGAGGATAAAATGTTTGGTACTCCTGATAGTCTTCAAAATGGATCCTTCTGAAGTTATGTGAAGTGTTAACCCTATGGACCCATTGCTAATGTCTCATTTAACTGTTTTCTTTTAGTGAGGTTTTATTGTCTGAATCAAACTAATTTAGGGGGAACCCAGCGAAACCAGGCTATTCGTTCTACATTCATTTCATGTGGTTTCTGCCATCCGGAGCTTCCTGGCCATTTGAATCCATGTGAAATCTCAGGGGCTTTGGAGGCAACTGTAGTGGGATTCTTTTTATTTCTGCAGGAGTTTCAGATGCAGCACTGCAGATTTGGGGTGGGGTTGTGTCGCTGTTGTACCGGGGACGGAGAGAAATCACGACACAAAAATTCAAGTCCAGGAAGCAAACGGAATGGATTTATTTAAGAATATGCAGACTCGTTTTATATCTTAGTATTCTGAAATGACATAAGGTCATTGGTCCTTTAACAATCCACCTCCCAGGCTGGTTGGCTGAAACCCACAACACCTATTTCAAAATATTTCTCTAGTCAATATCATAACAATACTACATAGCAACTTGCAGGTGCAAATAGAGAGAATTCGTTTACAAAACCTTAGCACTGTTTTTCATAGCTTCTGTGTGAAAAGCAGGATTCTCACAGAATGCTGCAGAAGGCTGGAAAATTTCTATGCTGAAAGCTTTTCAGCATCCACAGGGTTGTATTTGTGTAAGTACAGACCACCAGACTTGGGGAACTAATCACAAACATTTGCCTCATGTTTTATGAATGATCAATAATTTGTAGCTACAGTGCACTCAGAAAATGTTGTTGACATTGATAAGTGCTCTGTTCCCCATGTAAGTAGTAAACAGGAATGAAAAATGCATGCTATATAAGTGTATACACAAACTGGAAAGCATCTGTCCTCATCAAACCTTCAGGATTTATGTTTTGAAAATTGGAATAATTTGTTTTATTTAAAACTTACTGTAGGGAAGTATGGTGCTGTCCTTCCTGTCCCCATCGATCACAGGGAGGGATGCCTCGACAGGGGCTGTAGTTTGGGCATAAATCCAGGATGAAACCCTTGTGAGAGATTTTTTTTAAGAGTTTGTTTCCTGTGAAACAAAAGAATCTTTTGTCTGTGCTTGGTAGCTGCTGCGAGCCGAGGTGTGCAGGAGCAGGTCAAACTCATGGCAAAAGAAGCTGCACCCTACAAAGTGTCTCTTTTAGTGGCAGCCTCCAAGCAGAGGCTCTTTAGGAAATCTTTGTAGCTGTGCTCGTTTCTTTTGTTCTACCTGATGCTCTAAAGACGTTTCTCCGTTTTAGTTAAGGGGATTTTCTGAAAAAGGTGTTTTTTCATATGAGCAGACCAACACTTCAATCACAACTTTACTCAGTAGGCTGATCCTTAAAAAGCCAGATTAGACCGATTTCTAACAGATTTTCCTGTTTCTTCCATTTTGTGAAAGGAAGGGGTTACCAGGAAGAAACAAGCTAACAAAAATCCCTTTCCTTCCAAGCTATTATTTGGCCTTTACTAAGCCAAATCCTTCTGCTAGGGAAAGGCCCCTCTCCACCATGCAAGAAGTGAAATGTGGGGGAATGCCATGGATGGAATTGCTGCTGCTCATGGTCTGAAAGCAGCAGCTCTGTGTGGCAGGAATGTCAGGCACGAGCTCTGCATTGGGGCTCACTGCTGCTGTTAAATCAGAGGAAGAATATTGATCAAATCCCCTTTTTTTTAGTGTGTGTAAGGGACAAGAAACCTATTATTTGATTGACAGTATTGACTCTGTCTCATCATATATTCCTTGTCTGCTTAAGTGTTAAAGGCAAACAGCAGGTGGGGGAAGCTGTCTGGAAATTGAATTGCTTCCTAGGCTTAAGAAAACAGCTCAGAGCTTTGCAGTGTCAGGCCATTAGCCTAAATAATATTTTTTTTTCCTTATTTTTTCTCTGTAATACTCTTTTTTTTCTGAAATGAATGTGAATATCTGGAATATGGATATCTGAAGGGTATTTGAATACTTGTCTTCTGGTTGTCCTTCACTTGAGTTTAGGACTAGTGACAGATCCATGCCAAGGAACTTTGCAAAGAAACTTCATTTCAGAGTACGATGGTTCCACTGTGGCTGGTAAAGCTCCAGCAGAATTCCAGAGAGAGACAAACATGGAAAAAAAGGGAAGTGTCAGACCACCTTTGCAATAGTTGGTGGTACCAACCCCACCTCTAATATGTAACTAGCTGTTGTGGTGCAATTTGTCTGTAAATAGTCCTCCTAAGCTGAGCCTTATTGTATGATGTACCAGCCTAGGATTTGATACATTTTAATGCAAAACAAAATTGAATTCCTGATATAGAAATGTAAAGGTCAGAGACACATAATGCAATGTGATGCCACATTTTACTTAGGAATTAACTTGCTAAGATCACCCTGCTGGTTTTTAAAAGATTAACACGTCTGCATGTGCCTTTAAAAAAAAATAATCAACTTCAATAATTAGCTGCAAAATCCCATATACATAATGCTATTTTCATAACATAAATTTTAATCATCTTTATGTTTAATGCTTTTTACAGTGGAATAAAAAGATTGGTGTAGATTCTTCTAGACAGGTCTGATCCAGTCCAGAAGTAACTTACTGGGTTCTCCAGGGAGCTCTGTTTTGCTTTCATTGTGTTCTTACCATATTGCCTCACCTGATCTTGCAAGTGTAAAGGGAAAGCTGAAGGCTGAAGTCCCATCCCAGTGACTCCAAGGACTGTGTGCTGATATTTTGCAGTGTTTATCAAAGAGCACTTTGAATCTGCTTGAAGTGCAGGAGAAATACAAGGATGCATTTCTGAGCTCTTTAAGAGTGAGAGCAGCTCCAGGACTTGGATTTTTGGGGGTATCCTATCCCCAGGAGATAGAAAGGCTCCAGGACCTGCTGCCCTCCAGCCCTGGGAGCTGGAAGCTTCTGCCTTTCACAGGGGATTATGTTTCCAGTGGGAGATCTTCCCACTCAACACATCAAGGTCTCATGTGAGGTAGGGACTGGGGAGACATCCCCATTCACAGAGGTGAAGTTTTGACTTTTGTGGAAGGGAGCAGTTCTTTTCTTGCAGCGACTACCAAATTCAGCATGAAGCAAACACTGGGAACCCCACCGCTCCCTGGCACTACCTGAAGTTGTCAATCAGACAAAAAACCTTCGAGTGTTTGGGGACTCCCGTGGCAGAGGGAGCCCAGAGGGGTCTCCTGGCCATGACAGGTTCAGTGTCCAAAAGCCCCTGGGTGTCTGACTCACAGGGAGCACAAAGATACCCTTGCTTGCTGAAATGGGGTACTGACCCCAGGGAGAGGCTGCAGCCCCCAGATGCCCTCTCTAGAGCTTGCCCACTCCCCTGTGCCTGTAGGAAATCAGTGGCCATTCCCACTGAGGTCCCTGTTTCTGCTGGGAAAAATATCAGCAATGAGCTCACATTCAAAATAGAAAGGTGAGCTGCCATACTTCATGCACTGCTGGGGAGAAAGGGGACTGACCTCTTCTCTTGAGAACAAGAGTAATAAAAAATACTTACCTCAAAACCTGAAGGGGTCATCTAACAGTTCATTCTTGCCAAAGCTGCAATGTGAACATATAATACAGTCTTTTTTACACGAAGTGTCAGCTGTCTTACCAATAGCTGGTACTGCCAGCCCACCTCTGGCAGGTAATTGCCTTTGGAGGCTTAATTTGGCTGTAAGTATTTCTGCTGCACTGAGTGGTATGGAGTGTCAGACCAGGATTTGAACGTTTTACACAGGAAATAAAATTGAACCATGATAAAGTTTGCAGACTAGAAGTCAGTTTCAAAACCAGGATATCAAGTTTCTTGGGGAGGCAGAAGTAGTTTGTGTCCTTGGAAACAGCTGGTACCTGTTGTTCTTCCCCCTAAGCATGAATTTTGCGGTGGCAAATGAGGTTGCAGTCATCTGTCGCTTGTTATACAGAAACAGGCTTTATTTTCTGGGAATCCTATTGCAGACTGTGCTCTGCTTTATGGCATTTGGGCTCATCGTGTTTTTTTACAGCGAGGCCATCAGTCTGCTCTGCTGGATGAGTGTAGGAGTGTCGCTGGGTGCAATTCACTGTCTGTCTGTAGTGTTTAAGACTTTTCAGTGCCATCCAGCTCCTGAAAAGAGCTCGCACCATAAAACCCAGCCAGGCTGTTGGTAAAGGCTGTAAAACCCTCTCAGCATCCTCCAGAGGAATGCAGCAGCACTGGGCTTTTCCTCCTCACATGTACTTAGCGATTCCAAACACATCTCCAGCAGACAGAAATATTCCAGGGAAACCCCACTCAGAACAGGCTGTTTTTATGATAAAACTGCAAGGTTGGAGGTGAGACCAAGCAGATCCCTTGTGGCTGGCCTGGGCTCCGTGGTTTTCTGGATGGGAAGATGTGTCAGGAGCGCTGCACTGGGGATCTGGAATGCTGACATTGACCCAGCAGGTACAGCAGGGTGAATGCTCCTGATAAGTCTGAATAGAATCCATCTTGTTCTGTGTTGAAGTTATGAGAGCAACAGAAATAATATTACTATAAACTTCAGCCATAATGTAAATAAAATGCGACTGAAAAGTGAGCTGTGTGAACAATGTCACCTTGATAGCTTCTTGATCTCTTCATTTCCTGTGCACAGCCCCACATAAAGCAGACCCAGGCTTTCTCAAAATTTATTTTGACCTCTTGCCCAAAATAAAAGTCTGGAAATAGGATTAAATGTTATCACCAGGGTAAATCAGGAAGTCCTCATGGAATAAGCCTTCGTGAGTTACCAGGCTGAGGTCAGGCTGGCTCCCATTTGGGTCCTGCCAGAGGGCATAGGAATCTCAAAACTCAGCTTCTTTTCCACCATCTTCCAGTATTTCAAGAAGAATTCCTTGTAGAAGCTCAGTGTTGCGAGAGGATGGGGCTTGTCTGTAGTGGGAGTTTGCTATAAGCTGTCAGTAGGTTTTTCTGATAAAAAAATTCCTTGTCGAGTGTGATGATCACATATAGAAGATTCTTTTAGGGCTGGGAAGGATGGAGATAGAGGTCTCTGAGTTGCAGACCAGGCAAAAGGTTTCAATGCTTTCATTTTTTAAGCTTTCTACCAGCTGATTATTTTTCCTGGTAACTCTAGACTGAGAAGTATGTAATTTCTCATGTTTATTATTCTAGCTGTTCAGACTTTAGGAGGAAACTTTTTTTTTTGGTGACTGAATATTGTCATCTACCTTTTTTTTTTTTGTGTCATTCTGATATGGGAAACTCTAATTCAGGAAGACAAATAACAAAATCCAGGCTGGCAGAACATCTGCTTTGACAATGCTCCAAGCAGGATTGCAGGGCAGTGCCATCTTTACCTATTTGTTGTTGCAGAGCCTGTCTTTTCTGTGCCTTGCAACTTTGATTTCTCCATAGCATTTAATCTTGGATTTTCAAATCTTTTGCATGGGAAAGGTATTTATAATTGGCTTCTTCTGAGACTGCTGGCATATTTATGGGTAATTTTGTGTTGCTGAAAAGAGCAGGCATTATTAACTCAAATGAGCGAAGTTGCCTGTCTGCTGAAGTCCTTTGGCAGCAATTAAAATTCAGATGTTTGCACTGTATAAAGGTGCCAATTCCTTTGCAGATCGTGGCCAGCCTTTGTCTCCAATATTTGCTCTTTTTTGCCTTCAGTATCTAACAGACCATTAACATTGCCCCCATGTTTTAATACATGTACCTAAATATCTTTTATATGGTAAAAAGTAACTAATAAAACTTTATAACTACAAGTGTAGGTCAGTTTGCAATCTGCAGAGTCTTTGTCTATTACAGTAACTCACCCTCCCTTCCCACCACAAACATTTACTTACTTATTCATTCATTTTTGTGCAAATATGCATCGTGGCATGATCTTTACCAGGAGGGGGATCTTTGGGAGCATTTATTTATGCCAGCATTCAAAAGAGATGCTGAGCTATAAACATTTCCACTAGAGAAATAGCTGAGCCCCAAAATTAAATGCATATGTCAGAATATCCTCCCTTGACTTGCTTTGACACTGAACATAAACTCTTCATGTGAGCGTTAGCACAAAGCACTAAACTTCTGGAAAGAGAAATCTGCGTGTAAGTACTTCTATATGTTTTTATGTTATTTTTGGCTGATTGCTGGCGTGCTCCTATTCTTTCTGATCACAAGAAAGCACAAGAGGTGATGGGCCACATGCTGTAGGGCCCACTCTCTGACAGTTGTTCAGCAGACATAAACCAGTGTACTCCAGTTTCCCACATGAAACATATTTCCAAGGCTCTTTTTTTTTTTTATTTTATTAAGTGATGACTTCTGAAAAGAGCAAGACCCACATTATTTCTATCTGAGTCCAAGCTATCCTCTTTCCATGTCTTCTGTCAACTTTTATCCCAGTAAGATTGCCAGCTCTTCTGAGCAGAGTAGCCCAGGTGTTAATCTGATACCTTGTCATTTGTTTTATATCACCTGGAATTGGATTTTGAGACTATTACTCATGCTGTGTCTGTACTGGGATCATTTCTGGAATAATGTGCTATTCTGTATGAGTAATGGGGTTGGAATTTAGCATCTTCTTGGGAGCAAGAACATGTCTTGTACTTTCTCCTTTTCGTTGTAGATAGTAAAACAAAGAACAGTGTTTCCTGTCATAAACCTCAACAAACAGAATTATTCATCATAATCCATTCAGGACATCATGGGAGATACTTGAAGGACTCAGGCTCAAAGTTTTAATGTGCTTGAGGCCTTCTTTATAAATATTTTAAATAATTAAATGCCATTTATTTTTATGCATCTCTGATGGCACTTTTATCATTCAGAAATTGTCTGTTCACTGGGGTTTTCACAAATATGAAATATTCAAAAGATAAATTTTGCATTTCAGGAGAACTTCATTTGACTTTGTAGATCAAAGTTTTCTAATATTGATCTATAAGCAAACGTCTTGAGACTGTATAGGCAGAGTAAATATTTATAAAATGATGCTGTGTATCACAGTGGCTGTGAATTGACAATTAAGAGATACTCATTTCCTTTTGAGTGGTGGTTTTTTCTTTGAGTTCCCGGGAGTTTGTAAGCTCGCATGCTAAAGTTTGCATCAGATACATGGTACAGTAAATAAAGGTGGTCCGTATTTCGATGTGTGACACCTCTTCAGTGGCTGTAACATCAACTGACTCTTGCCACATGAGCACCCAGTCCCGTGCATTGTCCATGACTTCATGGACATGAATCAGGTGTTAGAAACTTCCACTTACTGTATCCTGAGACACAGATAAGAAAGAACTACATGAGGTGTTAAATGCTGGTAATTGCATTGATTTAAATTATCTTGGTATATCTGATATAATTGTGGTTTTGATGAGTGCAAGGGAGCTATTTGTAAGAACTGTAGGAATACCTTTGAACTTCTGGATGCTCTCCTTGCTGAATGAATGTCTCTCCAGGAGAGAGACTAAAAGGAACAAATTCTGCCTCTCTTCCTCCAGTGTGATGATGTATGTTTGGAATAAAACACTGCTAATTTTCTTATTGTGACTGGTTGTGTCCTTCCAGAAATCTGAGCAACAATAAGATCAAGGAGATCCGAGAAGGCACGTTTGATGGAGCTTCAGGAGTGCAGGAGCTGATCCTGACAGAGAACCAGCTGGAATCTGTGCACGGGCGGATGTTCCGAGGCCTCACAGGGCTGAAGACCCTGTAAGTGCAAAGCCCTGCCTTTGTTCCTCTCCAGGTGGGGTGGGAGTGCCCAGGTTCAGCAGTGCCTGCTGAAATATCTGATATTAGACAGCAAGTGCTACTGCTGGGCCTTGTAGCGCTCTCATGAGGGTGTCAATATATCTCTAGTCCTGGGCAGGTTTGAGATTTATCTGCTATTTCTGTAGGACAGACAGATATTCAGGAATTTCAGGACTAACGTGATGGCGAACCTGTGATGTGTCAAATTTGTGCACTTCCAGTCATTTAATGCTTTTATCATTTTGTTATTTCCTGTGGCAACAAGGCATGTAGGAACATGTTTGCTATCTCTTTGTCCATCCTCCCACGCCTCCTCTACCCAACTTGGAACTGTGCTGTAGAAAGAAAGCACTTTACTAGGTGGGGCTGTCAATAAATATACTCTAGAAATCAAAATATAATTAAAATCCACAATTTATTCATTAGCAAAAATTACTACTTATGTTGCAAGGTATCATGACACAATTAGTTCAGTCCTTGCTCAAGTGTAAAAAGAAATTCGAGTTTCATTTCAAGGACTTCATTCTATAATGACAAATATGGAACTTTTGCTGTTCCATTAACATTTTTTGTGGTTACAGCCATCTGTTCTTTAATTTAATGTATGCACTTTACTAAGGGATTTGAAAATACTGCCCATAGATATTAAATTAATTTTTATACTGTAAAGCAGCCTGTGGCAGTGCTCCTAAACAAAATTCAGCATTTTTTAATAAAAAGATGCTTAACATTCAAGCTATCCTGCTGACCTGACCTACATTTCCCCCAGCTGATAAAGCAGTCTAAATATACACAGCATGATATGAGGATTTGTGAGTATAAGTTTTCTTTCAGGAAGGGCACACAGTGCATGGTGAACCATGATATGAAACCAGAGGGTTTGGCTTGAGGGACATATATTGCTATCCATTAATTGACTTTCTTTCAGCATTAAAATAGTGATCTTTTGCAAAGGGGCTGCATTCTTCAGGGTCGTGTCCAGCTTTTAAAGGACCGTATGTTCCTGAAATGTAATAAATCACTGCGCAAGATATATTGGCATTCAAATTCATCCATCCCATCTTGCAGTTCTACTGCCTGATACATTCCATACAGGGTGGGAGAAATGGTTCTTGCTGCTGCTAAGCCTCTCAGGGCCTTATCCTCTCATTTACCACCTATTCATTTTAGAGCTTGTGATCTTGACCTGACCAAGTGTGCCTCTGTGCCCTGCAGGTCTTTCCTGACACAGTTTTACCCCAGTTGCAATCCCAAAATTCCAGAGACCCTGGTGCCTGTGGTGGTAACTGTGCACAGTGATGCAAAAGCAGCACAACGTTCAGCCTCAAACACTGAATGTTTGTGATGGCACTGGGAATGTTTTCCCAGCCATAACTAAACTCTCTTTGGTGGTTTCCAGGTAGCTATTGATGTAGCACTTCAATGCCCAGCTGGCAGATAGCAATGTGAGATTTAAATCCAGACTGCTAAGGGAATCTGGATTTCCATTGTTCACTGCATGAATTGGATTACCAAGGAGTTAACCCTCCTCAGTTTGGAGGGTCAGTTCACTGCAACAGCCAAATAACCTGCATGTATTTTGTGGATTTTTGGTAGTGTGCTTTAATTACTGAATAATTTTTCACCTAAGTGGGAATATCACAACAGTGCAGTGATGTTTACAGACCCAGATATTGATTGGCATGCAGTGTAACAAATACACATGAGCCTTTTTTGCAACGGAGTGAAACAAGATACTCCAGTCTTTCAGATTAATTGGTCTTTATTGTCGAGTTCATTGTTACCATAACAACTCCGAGAGATGTATCTTCCAAAACACAGCACTGATTAATCTGGTACAAGCACCAAGCAAAGACCATTTTATAGAATGGTTACTGGGTTTCGTCTTCACAATTATTGATAAGAATGACATTCCAGAGCCTGTGCCAGGTCTGGAAATCTTTCCTAAGATATTCCTTGATTTTTGGTGAGGATACTGTTTCCTTCCATACTTTTGCAGTGCGGATTACAAATAACATCCAGGATAGGAGCAGAAGTAATGTAGCTAGTATTGTTATTGTCACACACTTCTGGCAGTCTTTCTCAATTGATCTCTGAAATACATCTCAGCTTACTCTCAGATATTTATTAAATTGAGCCTTTCGTTTTTATTTCAAGTTTGTCACTGGTCATAATTTTAATTGCATACTGCTTTCGGATGTGCAGCTCGCATCAGCCTCTAATGTTGAGTGGAAGAGATGCATTTTAAATTCATGAGACCATGCTTACATGAATCTAACCCTTCTCTAGCTGTGTTCTACTTCAGCAATCAATAAAACCAAAGTGCTTTCCAAAGCATCTGTTGATGCCCTTGGTAAAGCACCTCCTATCCTGAAGTTATACCCCCTCCCAGTAGTTCCTAATTCCCTGTGTTAATCCTTGCAGGATGCTGAGGAGCAACTCCATCAGCTGTATAAACAACGACACCTTTGCTGGCCTGAGCTCAGTGAGGCTCCTGTCTCTGTATGACAATCACATCAGCACCATCACCCCTGGAGCCTTCAGCACACTGGTCTCTTTGTCTACAATGTGAGTTATCTTTGTGTGGTATGGTATGGTTTTTCTGGGCTTTCCTTTTAAAAAGACAACGTTTCAGTTTATATGGAAAACCTCATCTAGGGAAAGAAAACTTCATCCTGCTGAAATCACAGGTTTGGAGGATACGAGGTGTGATTTAAAAAAACAAAAGAAATTGAATAGTTTCAGCTGGAGTGGCTGCAAACACTTGGAGGTTGCCAGCCTCAGGCAGGATGACTGTGTGTTCTGCTGTGTCACAGCCCAGTGCAGCGTGCAGGGGAAGGTCATGTAAGACAGTTTCTGCAGATTCAAAGGGCATAGCTTATCACACACTTCAGCTCCCTGGAGCTGCTTTAGTGTCAGTAGAGTCTGATTTTGTAAGAACAGCTTTCTTGGATTTCAGTTAAATTAGTTAAACATCAGAAGTCTACTAGCTAATTCTTAGATTTTCAAACCATCTGAAGAAGACCAAAATAGTCAAGTCTTACTGAATGTGAATTTTAAAATCCCAACCTGAGCTTTCTTTTAATTCTCTTACACTTCTCAATCATTCTTTGAAATATTTCCCATGCTTCTTAAATACTTTTAAATGCTTTTTTAGTGTGTCCATTTTAATAAAGTACAGACTGATAAATATGGAAAGAAAGTCTGCCTTTTGTTTCCAGCTGTGAGAGGGGACCCTGCTGTTGCTGTTGATGGAAATTGTCTGTCCTGAAAATACAGCCTAATTGTCCAGTCAAAATAAACTCTCAGTGCTCTTGCATTTCAGGATTGGAAAGCACTCTCCATCATGTTTGGGCAAAGAAAGAAGTGTTGAATCTCAGCTGTTTTGTTGCTCACACTTTCCCTTTGCTGTTATAACTTTTCACCAGCAAATCAGTTATCATTTTGGCATTAGCTCCGTGCAGCATAAGGAACACAGAATTTTCTTTCCTTTTACGTTGTGTGGTCCCAAGAGTCTCCTTGAAATTGATGGACAAAGAGAGAAACACAAGCAGATTATTTTTATTGACTGTTTTCAAGTCTCTGATCAAAGCAAGTGGCACTTGCTGAAAGCTTGTTGTCACTGTGCTGCAGGCAGGCCTGCTCCTCTCACAGTTGTCTCCACGCTTCCTTCTGTGGCTCCCTTTGCACTGGGACTCTCTGAATCAGTCTGCAAAGCCCCTACCTTGCTTTCACAGAATTGTCGTTGTCATATTTTGTTAGGAAAAAGCCCATTTTCTTTTTTTCATCTGTGGAAAAAGATTGTTGCACTTTCTAGGGAGAACAATTAAAGCTGCTGCTAGTTAGAATGCATTGCTTTGGCACTGACTTACAATCCCGTTGGTTCCTAGCTGTGTCTTGGTGGAAAAATTTGTTCTTTGACACATTTTCATTCTATGTTTGATCCATAGACAGAAAAGGTGTGGTTTTGACTTCTTTAGACACTGGGCTGAGGCCATGGTGATTTTTGACATGTAAATGCAGAATTCAGCTGTGTTCATTTCCCGGCAGTGCTCCGCTGTAGGTGGATTTATTGGATGACAACACCACTGAAGTTAGATAGTGTGGCTGCTTTCCCTGTTCAGCCCACACTTTGGGAGCTAATTGGGTATTGTAATGCTTTACTTTTACATCTATTAATGGGACACAAAAATTCATGCAAGCTTCCATTTCCATTTTTATATTGGCATATTTACAGCACTAAAGAATATTTCTCCTTTTGTTCTTACTCTTTGTGAGTCAGTCTCATTGACATGCTCAAAACATGGACAGCTCTGAAAATAATACCCTTACTAATGATTTTCAATAGAGGAAAAATATCTATTTTGTAGAAAAAATAGCATAAAAAATTTAAAAAAAAAATTTTATATTGGTCAAACTAGGCACTGAAGCATCTTAATTTGAAGTGCGCTTGCACTTCATCACACCGAGAACTCAGTCGTGTCTTTTAGTCCTTACACAGTCATGGGGACATGTTTGCAAGCAGAACGGCTTTTCCATGGATTATTATAAAAATAACTGCATGAAGCTAATGCCAGAATGACATGTAACTATACTTGTATAAACTTAACCTGAATTCCAGAATATATTTTCAACCTAATTTCAAAAACATCCGGATGTGTTTCAGCATGTTTTTTTAACAGGTCACTGGAATCCATTTAAATAGTTAATATTCTATCACTTCTTTGCAATTTTGAAGAGGCACTTGTAGTAGGATATGCATATTTCATTCCTCAAGACTTCTATTTCCCCTTGATTTTTAAAATATGTCAATGTCCTTGAGTAAACACTTCTGAATTTGTTAGTCAAAATCTCTGCTAAAAGTTTGATTGCTGTATTTCTGTCTGAGTGCATAAATCACTATTGTATGTGTAGGAACTCTGATTATTAATGATGAGTTTTCACATCAGTTTTTCTGCCCAACATTACTGTTTCTGATTGGAGAACTCCACTTGAATAGCCAGATTCCACAGTAAAGCTTTGGCATATAATTAGCCTTTCCAGACTCTCAATTCCATTTCAAGGCAAGTAGGGAATCTCTTTACCCATGTGATACCTTAAGGAGAGCCTTCATCTTACATTTCTATCAAAAGTTGCGTCACAGTCTTGCCATGGAAAGAGCATGTATGTAGGGACACGGGTGAGCTTCATACTGCATTAAAGCTAAAAATCACTGCTCTGCAGTTGGAAAAGGATAAAATCTGGATCTTGCTAAAGTAGCAGAAGGATGTGTGGAATTGCTGACAAGATAAATTTGCCCTTCTTTTTGCCTGGAGTGATTCAAATTTCTAAATGGTAGCTTTGTTTATTTATTAATTTTATCTGTAACAACCTATTTCTTTCTTTCTTCCTAAGAAAAAGCATAATCCCACTTCTAAACTAAAGATTCCATCCAAAATGTTACGTCATATGTTAACTTGTGTTTGCCAAGAAGAAAAGGAGGCTTTGTGGGTAGTTACTGCTGCTCAGTTAGTGAGCAGTAGCCCATTAAGTCAAAACAATCTCCCCTCTCTAGACAGGGATAATTACTAGCTTTTGATATGGAGCATTTTGTAGATTGAATGCTTGGGACAGTTTTTGATACGTCTTGGTGAGATGCTCTCTAGATGTGCAAAATGTCCTTCACACTCAGGGCTGCTGGTTTTCCAGAAACCTGATTATACACACCTGCTGTTTGTTTCCAATTGTGGATTATTCAGTTCTGAGGATTTGTGTCATGGAAGCAGTTCTGTGAATATGATCTCACTCTCTCCCATCACTGGAACAAATGGCCTTTGAAGCACTGCCTCACTCAGCGTTGGCGGTTTAGACATTTGGTTTAGGCACTCTGCTCGTGCCAAAGTGTATCAGTGTGGAAAATATACAAAGCATCCTGCATGTGGTCCCATTATGGATTAAAGAAAATGGAAAACAATTCAGGAGGAAAGCAGTGAGGATTAGAGTACTGCTTTCAGTGCTTTTTGCACCTTCTGTCTGAAAGCTCTTGTGTAACCTGTTGGTTTTCTCACCTTTCTGCAGCGTTAGCCTTGCCTTTGAATCTTAGTGTGAGGCAGGTTGGAGTATTTTTATAACATTATGCTGAGTTTTCTGCTCCCGTCAGTTCTCCTCTCTCCACAATGTCCATAAGCCTGTGTTAGATCCACACGGGATTAACCCCAGAGCTCCAGGGCACAGCAGTGATTGAAGGAGGCTGTTCTGCAGTGCTGAGAGCAGCTGTAAATCATATTGTGGCTATGTGATGTTGGCCTAGAACCTACAGAATTGAGGAGTTGCTTTGGGTTTGCTTTCTAACTGCCACACCTCAACTGTGCCATATGTTTTTGTCCTCAGTACTATTGTTTTCTGAAGGAATTATTTGGCTGAAGTCCTAATGTGATTTGAATGCATGTTTAGGTTTGTGAAAGCATGTTGAAGACTTACTAGCTACTTCAGCTACTACACCTTCACTTGAAGTGCCTGTTTCTTGCCTTCAAATTTCTTGTCTTAAAAGATATGCTATGATTTAAAGAAATTTCATTATCATCTTTCTTTCTGTGCTACCAAAGTATTAACTCTTGCACACGTTCACACAAGACGTGAAAATTCCATCAATATTAGTTTAAATATTTCATTTTCCATACACAGGCCCTGACAGCTCATTTTTCTTCCATGAGGCAACCTCAGACTGAGGCTGTTGATTCTCCCTGTCTCTGTTCATAATAACACAATCAGCTCTCCCTTTTTACCAGGGGTATCAGCCTTTTTCCTTCATATGAAGTTTAGTTGGGAAAGAGCTGCTAAGCCAGGCTGTTTTAGGGATCCATCCCTCTCGTGGAGGCTGTCAGATGATTGCTTTGGTGGCTGCACACCACAGCCCCATGCCTGGGCTGCAGCTCTGTATGGAAGATATTTCAGGAGCTGGAGCAAGATTTGAAGCAGACCCCACAAAGTTCACAAGGCAGCAGAGCAGATGCTTTTCACTACAGATATACAGACCTGAGAAAACCTGGCTCAAGATGACAGTCAGGAAACCCAAATTCAACTTGCCAGTGGCTCCCTCATGGCACTGGTTTGTATGGGCTGGAACAGAGGCATACAGAAGGGGAGAGCATGAGTGTGCTGGGGCAAGTCCATGATCATGTTGAAGATCATGCACACGTGGGTGCAGTTTGTGAGGTGAGTTTAGACTTGGGTATGAGCTGTAGCTTGGATTGAATTCCACTATAAATCCAGCCCCGGCAGTGATGTAAGTATGTCTAAGTAATACCTGTTAGCACTTTGGTTTATAAACATATGTCTTTATATGCATAACTATATATATTTTAATTACAACCCCAGCCCTAGTATAAAACCTGCGTAGAACTTCCCAGATCTGCAGAATGGAGGAGGGATCTCACAGGAACAGAACACAGGAAAGAGCCTGGACTTGGGGCCCCTCATCTCTCTGTAGTTATTTCAGTATTTCTGTATGTTCTTGTGTAATGGAATCATGTTTTGTTCCCTTTCAGTAATTTGCTGGCTAACTCTTTTAATTGTAACTGCCATTTGGCCTGGCTGGGGAAATGGCTGAGGAAGAAGAGAATTGTCAGTGGAAATCCACGCTGCTTGAAACCCTTTTTCTTAAAGGATATTCCAATCCAGGATGTAGATGTCCAGGACTTCACCTGTGATGGTAAGAAAATCCAATTTGATTTGGCACTTGTGGTAATGTTGGCGCCTCTGTGAGAAGGTCCCTCCCTACCAAGCAGTGCTGCATAGCAAACATTTTGGTTTAGTGATGAAAAAGGCAGCCACCTAAAGCTGGAGGTCATTGTTCTCTATCAATACTTTATTTTTATTCTTGATTTCCAGTGTCTGAATTTGTACAATCAACACCTTAATATAAGAATTAATTTGCTATAGACAAATGCTCTGCTTTGTCTAATCCTGGTGTAATCCTGGGCCTTCCTCCCCCTTCCTTATTCATAGTCTTAGTTAACACTCTTAAGCCAGTGGGCTTGAAAAGTTTTTTAGATTTGGATACTGTTCAGAGTCACCAGTAAAAGGTGAATACAGGGAAATAAAAAACCACTTAGATACTATTTGAAATGACTCAGTGATGCTTCATGCTTTGTTGGGTCTATAAAGTTTTAGAAGAAAATACCCTGACTTTTCTTTCATCCTCCAGGTAGTTTTTGTCTTCTGAGCAAGCAGATTTTAGAGAAAATACTAAGGAGAAAATTGCCTAGTGAATGCCCTGCTAACTTGAGTTGCAGCTTGTTAAGACCAGATAGGCTGGAGATACAGTTAGTCATACCTCTGAGGAGACAATAAGAGTGATAGAAGTTCCCTACTTAGAGTAAAAATTAATTGCTGTCCTAGTCAAGCAGTCTGGCAACAGGCCCAGGTTCTTCAGCTCAGAGCTCAAGAGACCCCAGTTCAGTCATAAAGGAATAATTCACTTTTAATTTGAGAGAAAAAAAAGAAACCAAAACCAACCAAAACCCTGGTCCACAGAATGACATTCCACACTTGGGAGAAGGGAGAATCCTGGTGCACAAAATGTCATTCCACAGTTGGGAGCTTTCTCTCTCAGGCAGTAACTTGCAGTCGAGGCAAACGGAAAGTGGTGTGAAACACAGAACACAAGGGAAAGTTAAATATGCTGAAAAAACATGCTCTTTCTGCAGGTTTATGAAGGACTTTGAATTTTGTTTCAAGGCATTAAACTCAGCAGGGAAGAAAAGAAAAAAAATTTCTGTTCTTCTGTAGGCTGGTGGTGCCTCCCCAGCCCTCTGAATGCAAATGATTCCTGCCCATACAGTCAGGGGTAATTCTGTTATCTTGTACCAGGACTTCCAGTCTTCTTCTTTAATCTCAATGCTCATGGGTGCCTCCAGCAGAGAGAAGAAAGAAACAGATCTGTCTCAATTACTCCTTGCATCAGTTAAAAGGAAAGAGCGGGCGGCACTTAGTGACAGCAGGCTGGGAGCTCTGGGTCTCCGTGCCGGGCAGCTCGGGCTGCCTGGGCTCACACACAGTTGTGTGGTTCCCCTCCCTGTCATCCAGAGAATGTGCCACTAAGTGTTTCCTTTCACATGCATCGTGATCCTGCGGCAGGCATGTGCCTTATGTTTTGCAAAGCCTGTTGCTTTTGGGGAAAATCCATGCTTTAATGTTCTTAGCTTCAAAGCGCTGGTTTCTACTGCAGAAACCCTATTGTTCTTCAATTACAAGATTTAATCTGCTGTTTATGGACCTTTGAAACCATTTTTGGAGAAAGTTGATATTTTTATGTGTGCACAGATGGATTGCCAGCAGTTGGAAGTGTGCTGCTTCAGTTTGTTGTTTGCCTGGTTATTGTTGTTGAAAACAATGAGGCTTTACAATTCAGATCATAAACAAAGTGCCAGGCTGACTTTAGAAAGTAAAAAATAAACATCTAAAAGCTGAATTTTAAAAAAGTCTTTCAAAAGGCAAGTAGATAGTGAATATCATCTGTCCAGATGAATTTAAGGGCAATGTGCTGGTCGAGTTCTCCATTTCAGCTGCGTATTGTGGGTGGGGGGACGATTTGGGATTCATACAACTGATTGCATTGTAATTTGCAGAATTATGAAGTAGATTATCCTTAGAAAAAAAAATATTTAAAAACATTTCTATTCTGTGTATGAACTGTTCATGTTGCCTAAAGAACTTGCATGAAGGCAGGGTGATCCAAAGCACTGGATCTAGTTTAAAATGCTGTGATGGTTACCCTGGATTCAGGGGTTCCCCTCTCTGGTCCTTGTCACCAATTATCTTCAGAGTGGGTGCCTTGGGCTGGAATGCTGATTTCCTCACACTCTGCTTCTCTCCCTGCGCAGGTAACGATGAAAGCAGCTGCTTGCTTTCCCCTCCTTGTCCTTCCCAGTGTACCTGTGTGGACTCGGTGGTTCGCTGCAGCAACAAAGGGCTGCGGATGCTGCCCAAGGGAATTCCCAAGGACGTGACTGAGCTGTAAGTTGCCTTTTACCTATCCCCTCTCTCGAGAAGTTCATGAAACTGCATCATAGTGAGCCTTTGTAGGTCCATGGGGGGTTTGCCTTTGACTTTAGTCATCTGTGCTTTGGTGCTTCCAGTATGTTCTGACCATTATTCTTCTTGTTATTTGTCCCTTGACTGAATAAATCGCTCTGTAATGGGAACAGAGTTTATCTGTCCTTGTACCCATTAATTCTGGGTGTAGGAACAAATGCATATATTAGTATCAAATAATCCTGTAGTGCTTCTGTGAGAGCTCAAGCTCACAACAGGCACTTTGAAGGGATGATGAAAATATGTTCCTGAGTTACGCAGCTGTGAGCTAATTATCCTCTGAGGAGATTAAAAAAAGGAAAAAGAAGGCTGGTGGTGGAAACAAGGAATTCTTTTCTCCAAACCTCATGAAATGGCTAAAATAACAGACAATTAGATTATATTGTAAAGTAAATTCATCCTAGTTGAGAACTGTCTTTCTAGTTGTCTTTTCATCTATGCCTCACTAGGACTTTATAGTGGATTTTCTTTCCATGGAAAGAAAAAACACTGGTGGAACTGCTTGGCTTAAGCAGTTGGCAGTAGAAATACTGAGCTTTTCCCCTTTAGGCCCTTATTAAAATCTGTCCCAGGTGAGTCATTACTGAAACTTGTTACAATCTCATCAACATTTCTATGTGAAAATAATTGCTTGAGTTCATTGGTATGTTTGGTGAATTTGATAATGAACTAAAATCTGATTCTGCTATTTTCTCGTATCTACTATTATTTTTACTCCCTTCACAGGGGGAGAATGGGGTTTACACTGCTTTTACCAGTGTTGTAGTCAAATACAAGGCTTTGCTGCTGAATGAGAAGGGTACTGGAAGTGCCTGTGGTAACTCAGCATGGAAATTTTGCATTAATGAATACATCCTTGGAACACCTTTGACCGGGGAGTGGTTAATAGTGAATTGAATTAAAAGCCAATTCCTGGCCTGGATTCCCTTATGTATTGCCATCAGTGTTAAGAAGTCTGCAAGGTCGTCCCTGCTCTGCTTTTGTTCAGGTTTCATTGCATTCAAATGTAACTTGCCAACAGTAAGATATCGCAGATGTTCCTTTGATTTCCACTGCCACACTGAGGAATTTTTATGTTTAAATTTTGCATATTGAGTTTTACTGATACTATCTGATACACTGACGACATAACTTTCACAAAAAGAGTAAAATTAATCTCACATTCTTAAAAACTGCTATATTTCTTAACCATTTCTTGGCAAATGAGGCAATAGCCTGGAACTGAGCAGTTTGAGTTCATAGGAGTTTACGTGACTGTCTTCTTCAGTAGGAGCCTTTTGGCTGTGCAAAGCTCTAGTTCAGCTTTCTGCTTTCCATCCAGAAATGTGTCAGCAGAACACAGACAGCCATGGACTGCCTGGCTCTGAATATTTCATATTCTGCAAATATAACCTTTGAATCTGTCCCAGCTGTCTCAAAATTCAATCCTGATCTCATTCTCCTCTCAACCAACATAAACTGAACTCCTTATTTGTATCTACACCAAAAGATGGGTTGCAGGTACTGAAGCATGAAATTTCATGTGTTTGTGGATACTGTGACAGAATGAAAGAAGTAAATAAAAAATAATCAATCTTGCTTGCCTTTCTTCTGCTTCCAGATTGAGATAGAGATGTTGCCCATAACCTGCTGTATCATGCAGGGTACAAGTTACCCGTGTGAACCTACACATTTTTATTGTTCTGTGTGAGAATTGCCATTGTTGCTCTGGTAAGCAGCATCTCCTGTGGAACCCAGCCTCTTGCCTCATCTTGAGGACAGCTGGAACCTGGCAGAGGGAACCCAAAAGCTTTCTGGGCACAGAGTGAAAGAGACTTGCCTTGTTCAATTGCGCAAGCCCACAGTGACGAGTGCCAAGGAGATGACAAGGACAGGCAGAGCCTCTTGTCCTTGTATCCCCCAGCTCCCTCCCTGCAGGAGGCCTGAGCAGTGACAGGATGCACGGGAGCATTTCAGTGCAATTTTTATGAATGCACCAGTCTGACATTTGTAACCTTCCACTGCTGACGTATTCATCTGCCAGGCGCGTTGGTCGCAGTTTATTTTTTATTTGCTTTTTATTAAACTGCAGTGCTTTTGCGCAACGTGGTTTAAGAAAAGGAGCTGCCACATATCTACTTAGACCACTCTGTTGTGGCTGAACGTAGCCTTCTCAGAAGTTCCTTTAAATTCTTTTAGAGGTCCTAAAATAGTCTTAAAACAGGAATCCTTTCCATGTAACAGGTATTAAATAGCAATGTGCAAAAATGAGCATATCTCTTGCACAGGCACATAGGGGAAATGTTACCCTTTCTGGGTCAAATTTCACTGTACCTACACTCAGCAAAAAGGATCCCCAGCAAAGTTTTATTGCAGAGTGGACTGGAGACACAGGCTCGCTCCTTCCAGTATTCATTCTGAGTTTCTGGTTTGGATGTAAACATAGACAAGACATGTGAAAACCATTATCTCCTTCACGTTTAGAGCTTGGAATGATAGGAGACATCCCTGTGTTTTGTTTGTACCACCCTTGGGAGCAGGGATTACCTTGGCAGGGAAGGGTTCCATCTAGAACAGAGTCGAAAAGATCACTAAGTGTCCTGGCTTTTTAGAGGAACGATGACGCAATAAATTTTCCTTCAGAAAACCCCGTCATCATGGGCAAGCTTTCTTCCAGCTTCTTGGGAATAGGAAAATATTATGTCGTTTCTTGCAAATTCCTTCACTGTATATTCCTTCACTGTATATTTACATCCTGCCTACATTTTTTTCCCACTGTTTGCTTGCCCTGAAGAGAAACCTTGCATTTTTTGAACATACTCCGTTTTCTGTTCCAGATGTTCAGAAGTAAAATGTTCATGCAATGAGCTAGTTTGGAACTTAGCCTTGCCGCTGCTTAGTGTTTTAGGCTTTCCTTTTCTTCTATTTTTTTTCCCCTTAATCTGTTTGAACTCAGTTTCCCATGCTCTTTCTCCTTTTATGTATTACCTCAGTGTGTGAACACTAGATTTTTTCTTTTATTCACAAAAGTATAGTCTATTTCTAATAAAGTCTTATCTGACAGCATCCAGCTGCTTTTATGGACCTACAGCAAATAACATTTTGCACTGGGGAAAAGTACTGGAGGCAATTATGTGGACAGCGTGTGCATAAGCTGTAACATAATGAGTTTGGTGTGTTTTAGAATAAATATGTACCAATCATGTCATCTCTAGACTCCAAATGTTGTCATGACACTGAGCTATAGGATAGCACTGGTGGGATTGTTAGGAAAACCTGCATCCATACATCATTGTTAGCGATTATTTTTCCTTCCATTTATGTTAATGCATGCTAATGGTTGCATTACTGTTGCCATTTCTCTTTCTCTCCTCTCAAACCTTCTCTCTCCCCTTTCTGTTTCTTGTTCTGCCTGGTCTGTTCATGCATTTGACACAAGTAAATTTTCATATTTACTTGGAGGTATTTGCCACCAATCCCAACCCCCTTTTCCAGCTTCCAAGGCACTTGTGATTTCCTTTGCCTTGTGGCTAAAAGCAGTGGCTCGTACCTGGGCCACGCAAATCGATGCCATAATTATTCCCAAAGCATACTTACGTGTGGAATATTGTAACAGCACCATTTTTCAGTTTGCCTGTATTGCTGCTGATCAAAGGGAAACTCTGGCAGGAGATATCTGATGAAAATCATCTGCTTGAGCATGCAAATGCTCTTGCTTGTCTGGCAATTCACACTGTTTTACACACTGACCCTCAGCACAAGCGTCAGTGAATTTTCCTTTGATAATAAAGGAGAGAAACAATTAGGTCAAAGCTTAGGCTTACATGGTCCTGCTTCATTTTCTACAGAGGGGGATTCTCCCCCTGAGAGAAGGGAGAGTTGTGTAGAGGATGCTTTAGTTACAGGTGAAGTAGAGGAATTAATCTGCACTTCAAACCTGATAGTTTAGAAAAAGTAAATATTATCAATACTATCAAATAACGTGTTCAGTGACTGGTAAAGTTTGAGTACATGTCAGAAAGGTGACATCAGCACTAGCAGAGACTAAAGGTTTAACGTTCTCTCAAACACAGCCATGTTTCTGTGTGTCAGACTTGGAGGTTGTGGTCTGATGTACAAATACAGTGGAATCCAGAGACCAAATTTGCCAAAGCTTAAGAAAGCTCAAGATCCATATTTGAACCTAGATCCACACTTGATTTTTGTTTCCTCTCAAGAAACTGTATTGAAGCTCTTAAAATTCATGTTTCATTGATGCTTCATCTTTCACAGTCCAAGTCTCTTTTCTAGACCACCATTTTTAGGAAATGAAATTTGACTCAAAATTGTAGGGTATTGGGTATGGACATTAAAAATTTTAGAGTGTAACTTAATTTTAGAGCTACATAAAATTGCCAAGTATCTTTTTTTTTTTCTGTAATGTAACATTCTTTGTGGAAATGTTTTGTGCCTTTTCAATTACTGCCTGAGAACTGATTTCTCTCTCCAGTTTCTCCTCTTAGCACAGATTGCCACTGTGAGCTTGACTTTATGGCTGAATTGACATCTCAGTACAGAAAGGATTCCAAGTGATTCAAATTGTTATACGATGCTCTGGCACCTTGTGCTGGTTATATCACCTCCAATCCAAGTGGTTTCAGTATAAAAATAGACAAGTTGGGAAAAGAGCAGCTGTCATCTTTTATGCATAGTTTTAAATTTTTAATGTGCCGTGTTGGTGTGTGTGGAAAGTGCTGGATGAGCCCTGGGGCTGCTGCAGGCCCTGTCCCACAGTGCCAGCCACCCTGGCCATGTTCTGGAAGAAACCTTTCCAGGCAGGAAGGCGGTGGCATTCTTTGAGAGATGAACACAGATTTTGGGGTTTTTTGGTTTGCCTTTTTTTCAGTTTTTGCTCTGGTAATTGCTTGTTGGTTACAAGTCATTATTGAGACTTGAGGATTCTCAGCAGCCTTCCCAGAGTAAAATAAAAAACCAAAAACCTCCAATCTGATATTTAAACTAGAGCCTGGAGACCTTAGGAAGCAAATTAGGTTGTTTTGGATAGCAGTCAGTGTCTATTTTAAGGCAACTGACACTCAGTCTTGACTCTGTATATTAATAACTTGATTCCCAGAATTAAAATTAGACATATATTTTTCTTCATTCATACCAGAATTTCTTTGCATACCAGACACCATGGACATCATATTCCTTTGGCTAAAGACGGGAACGAATTAAAAATTTAATCTTCCCTCCACATTCACTCTTTTATGGCTGTTTTGAGGGCTTTTTTTGGCAGGGTATCTGTAGCTTCATCTGTGGGTTTTTATTTATATATATGTATACATAAATACACAAAAGTTTTGTGTCTCTGCCCATTCGCCCTCAGGAATAATTCTTTTATTCACCATGTCCAGCTTCCAGCCCTCTTGCAGCCCCCATCCATCCTGCTGAGCCCAGCAATGTGGGGAGGGGCTGCCCCTGCACCCCCAGCTCTGACAGAGGCACCTCCCCTGCTGCAGTTGTTTGCCTCAGATCTTACATCCCAGATCCTCCTGATTCTTGGCAAGCTCTTATGCCCTAAAAGCCTTGGTTATTTCAAATTCCCTGCGCTTAAATGTGCTTTCAGAATGAATGCCTTCAGCTTAGAAAATGCTGCCATGCTCTGGATAATGGGGTGAGAGGTTTAACAGTGGCAGATTGTTCTTATGGATGCATGAAAAGTGTGTTATCAGTACTTTTTCGGAGTTAAATTGTGTTTATTCAGAAACTATAGCACTGGTATGAGTATTGCAGTTTTCTGCTAGCACATTTATATAACCATCAAATTGCTGCAGTGCAAATCCAGAGCTATTCAAAGCAGATCTTCTGTAGGAGTTTAACTCCAGGGGTCTGCATGTCTATGTTAGTCTGAGTCATAAAGCACTGAATTAAAATGTGCACCCTTGACTTTTGATTGCCCCAGAAAGCAGAAGAGGAGGGAAAAACTTTGGCTCACCACCGTTAGTTTGTTTAAATTGCAGGCTGTTTCATATTGAGATCAACAAGAGAATATCCTGAAAATATGTTCCTGAAGAATTCAGCATATTGCAAGAGTCTCCTTTCCTAAAGGAAAATCATATATAACTTCCAAATACATAATACATGACCTGCTTTTGAGTTCCTTTAGAAATCCTTGGGATTTTACATTTGGAATAAAGACTAGCCCTTAACCTGCCCTCTTGCATGGGTTTGAGATTTGTGATTTTCTGTGATAAAGGGGAAGGCGCAGACTCCCAGCATCTTGCTGCATCCACAGGAGACCATGACTGGGGGAAAGAGATGTGGTTTGCCCTGTTTAAAATGTAACATGCGTGTCTAAATTCTGAGAATCTCCTACATAACTATTTAGGGTGTGAAATTACCAAGGAACTCCATTTTCACAATCATTTATAACAAATTTAGCCAAAATCTGGCTAAAAAAGTGGCTTTCCACTTGCTGAATATGGATATCCACAGGAGGTGTAAGTGTGGCACAAGTGCTCTGGTTAGTGACACTCCATCCCTGCTTTGCTGGCTGTGCAACTCTCTCACTCCGTGCTTGTGATCCTTGTCAGGGGAGAGATTAATTAGTTCAGTAGCGTTTTTTAATTGAGAAAGTAATTTCTTTTGGTTAAAAAGTGAGAAGCTGGTATTCCCACCTTGTCCAGCCTAATCCTGGCAGGAGTTAGGCGAGCTCCACTGCATGCTCTAGGGTAACTGCCAGGATGGGATCCTGTGCACAGGCAGAAGGGGTAACTGCGAGGCTGGCTGGAGTAGTTCAGTTGGAGTTCAGTAGGAAAGAGATCTGAAGCAGCAGAAAATGGTGAGAGGTCATTATGCTGAAACAAAAGGTGGGGGGGGGCAGGAATAATGCCAGCTATAAAATATATTATGTGAGAAATTCTGTTAGTTTTTATCCATTTTATTTTTGAAAGATGTAAAAATAAAGTTGGTGGGAAAATTCTCTTGGATTTAGTTTACACAAGGATCTCTGTGCTGTTACAGTTAGCGTAGAGAGGGAACACAGAGCACAGGAATAATCTATTATTATTGTTGTTTGCTATAGTAAGTACAGAAGAAGGAGGCCTGTTGCCAAAGAAAAGGAAATTGTATGTGTGGAATAAAAATTCTTAACATGATTATCGGATTCTGCTTTCAGCAGCAGAGGCAGCACATTAAGTGTTCTGGTGTCTGTGGGCTGCATTTCCTGGCTACACTTGATTATGTTTCAAAACATGCCACATCAATTGCATTGCCCCATGTGTACCTTAGGAAAAATCCTTGCAGTATCACATGAGGAAGCGAAATATAATTTCATCTTTCTTCCCACCTGTGGAGGGAGGAATGGCTTCCTCCTCCACGGTGCTTTCTGAGAGGATGGATTTGTTTCCCAGGTAGATGTTGCTTCTGGAGGATGTCTGGAAAAACATCCTGACAGTGTCATGGTACCACACTTTCCACTTGAGCCTTATTACTTTGGTATCTTCCAGGGATGCAGCTCCACCTAAAAGATAAAGTTAAGGAAAATAACCTCTATCATACTGTAATAAACAGGGAAACGCCCACATCCCATTGCTACCACAAGCCAGCTGTGGAGACTGGAGTGCCCATGCTCTCTTCTAGGCAAGCTTTTTGAAAGTATTGTGTTTTTTCAGGGGCTTTTGCTGAGTTACTCACTGATCATGTTTCTTCAGTGGAGAAAACTGCAAAGTGCAGGCACTATTTGCCTGTATGAGGACTCAGGATTATCCCCAAAGGCTTTAGCCCTACTGTGCCTGTGTCTGCGTAGAGACAGGTTCAGTGGTGCCTCAAACAACTGCCACCCTGGAAACACAAGATGTGCTGTTAAATGTATGTAGTGCATGTAGGAGGAACCTCTGTTCCAAGAGAGCTTGGTCTTTGGTCTTTAATTTATACAGAGCTCTCCTCCTGTAGGAGGGTGCTGTGAAAAGGAGATGTGAGGAGGGTGTATTGCTGTGGTGGATGTGCCACCAGACTTGGGGATGTTGTGTTGACGCTGGCATAAATGGGACCTTTTGCAGCACAGAGATCTGGGAGTGCAGCTCCTCTTCCCATTCTGGCTGTACAAGGAGCTCACACGCACAAGACAAAGCCTCCCTCACAGGGTCAGGGAGCAGTCAGCACTGTTGGAGAGACTTGGGAAAGGTAACTTTAAGTTCAGGGCACAAGCCATGCAATTTTTCTCCCCTTCTTCAACTGCTGTCACAGAAGAACTAAATGGTCATTTCTGTTTGCTGTAGGCCAGAGATCCTTTATGCACTTCCAAGTCTTAAAACAAATAAAGTGAATCAATAAGGTGCTGTCATGCTTTGCATGTGGGGTAATTAATTTATAAAGTAAAATCTGTTAGAGTTTCAAAGCAATGAATCAAAGATAATTTCATTAGTGACTGCCTTTATATTGTCCTCATTCATGGTGCAGATTGAGTGACGTGAGTTCTTGTTAATGTGTTTGTGTAATTGTCAAATCTGACTTTTTTCAGATACTTGGAAGGAAACCATCTGCCTGCTGTGCCGAAGGGGCTCTCTGCCTTCAGACACCTGACACTGATGTAAGAAACACGTGGTTTCAATGTCAGGAAAATTGCATGACTCTTTCTGCACTGTGCTGTTGGTGGAACATAAATAATTAGTATTTGGGGGGGGG
>VZTI01005123.1:897023-942726 GCA_013397865.1 Struthidea cinerea
AAAAAAAATTAATATTGGGGGGGGGGGGGGGAAACACCAAACCCCAAAACCTTCTGTAATTTGAATTTGGAAAGAATTTCACGGTGGATGCTGCTGCCAATAAATGTTCATGAAGAGTGAGGTGCCTGAGAAGCCCCTTGCTCTGCAGGACATCGAGAGGATGAAACTCTCACACTGGCTGCTGCAGTTTCACTTGGCAGATTTATCTGTAAAGGTCATTAGCAGAGGAGACACATTAATTTGGGCTAGATGAGGCAGTATTTATAATGCTAAGGCAATGACAATTTGCATAGCTGTTTCTGCTATGAACAGCCATCCAGATAGAGACACAGCTAGGCTTTGTTCTGTAAATTGCTCCCTGAAATACACAGGAGTGACATTTCCTGCCTCAACTCTTTATCAGGAATTTTCAAATGCTGTTGGAATCAGCTGTGCAGATACTCCAGTCAAATGGGCTGGACAACCTCAGACAAAAACAACATGGAGGGAAAACTGGAATCCTTTGTTTTAAGAGTGTTTTTTATTTGGAAATATCTCTAATTTTGCTTTTCAAGGGAGACCAATAACAAAACAAAATGTTCTGGTTGAGCCTGAAAGACTTTTTAAAATGAAAAATGAAATTTTGTTCTAGTAGCTGTCAATATCAAGAGCATATGGAAATGGGGTGCCTGGAATATATTGCAAAGCAAATCGGAACAGTAAATATTCAGCAGTGTTTGTATCATTTATTCATTTGTTCTTTTCATTGAATGCTGTATGCTGGAGATATGCCTTAATATTTCTGAGTCTGAGGCTTTTTAGGGGGGTCTGATGTGTTTTTCCTTTAAAGCTCATTCAAAGTTGGTCAGAAAATACACCAGTTGATAATATGTGACTTTTCAATGTGCAGATATTATGTAATCTTTTCAAAAAGGCATATTTCTTAATTCATACATGAAAATTGTATTTTCTCTGTGTGTTTCTTCAGTGATTTGAGCAACAACAGCATCAGTGTATTGGCCAACCACACCTTCAGCAACATGACTCAGTTATCAACGCTGTAAGTAGCCCAAAGTTTTGATAACAGTTTTAATTGCTTTTCCAACACCATCTTAGCTGTTGAGCAATTAGTGTAGATCTTGTTGCTTAAGCATGTGGCTTTCCATGCTTCTCTGTGGTTGAATTAGTAGGGAAATAATCCAAGCCAACACAGAGTTGTGACTGTGCTCTCCCCTTCGGCAGCATCCTGAGTTACAACCGGCTCCGGTGCATCCCCGTCCACGCCTTCAACGGGCTCCGGTCTCTGCGAGTGCTGTAAGTGCAACTCCTCCGAAGCAGCTGAGCTGCAGCTGTGTTAGACTGCAGCTGATGGCAGGGAGGGTTTAATGGGCAGGTGGTCGTGAATATTTTCACATAATTAGCTTCAATGTACTTGTACTCTGGTGCAGATTGCCTGGTGGAGGCCAGAGCAGGTGAGTGCTGAAGAAGCAATTACGTACTTGCAGGATGAGCGGCTTTTCTCTGAAAGCTCAGGTACAGGAACTGTCATGAAAACAGGTCTCCAAAAGACTGCATAGAGTCTGCCTCTTCTGCCTGAACAATGTTTGGGTGCTCCACAGCAAAGGACTTTTCTCTTTGTCTGTAAAAACTTGGTCGTAGAGTGTGAGTTTCCATTGGATGCTTCAGCAAGAGCGTCTTTGTGGAAAACTCGTGCATTTTCAGAATGTTTTCTATTGATTCAGATTTATGCAGGCAAGCTTTTACACAAAAGAATGCAATCTGAAGGGAAGTTAGAAGCCCCTACACTAAATCAGTGAATAAATCAGGCCAGTGGCTGGGCACCAGTAATGCTGAGATGCCTGTCTCAAATGTCCTTAAGTTGTGAATGAAATTACACCTCACATTGAGTGGGGGCCTATTCAGAGACATCCATGTGTGGTTTGTTTCTTGGGAGGTCCTTTTCTGCACTCTTCCTTTCTTTCCAGTGTAGCTGCTTTCAGCAGCTTTCTGGATTGAACCGTTTGTTTACACTCTCTTGTGAAAGTCATCCTCATATTGTCTCGGAGTGCGGGCTGTGGGCCTGTTCCCCACAGCAAGAGCCTCCTCCCAGCTTTCCTCAGGCATCTACAGGACTGGCTCCTGCTTCTGTCTCTTATTCACTGCCCCTCACTATCAGAAACAAACCCTGGGCTGTGTTTGCTTAGTTGCTTTTGTGGACACCTGGCCCCACGGGCAGCTGTCAGGAAGGTGGAGAAGGCACCTTCCTCCCCACAGCCCAGAAACACGAGTGGGTCTCCATGACTTGCACAGTAACCAGAGGGGGTAAATTAAATAGCTTGTCTGTGGTGAGATTGTTCAATGTGCTGGAGGAGAAAGGGCTCTGAACGCTCAAAGGTCAGAGGAGCTGAAGGTTGTCCTGAGTGCTTTGAAACTTCACATTAGTATTTTCTGTGTTAAAAAAAAAAAATAGATGACGTTCAAATGCAGAAGTTTGTGTTAATTTAAAGAGCAGTGGTTGCTGTGCACTGAGTCCATAAATGTGGAATCAAAGTGTCAACATGGGCAGTAGTGGGACTGTGGAAGCAATAAGGCAGAGCTGCTTGGCTGAGATCTCTCACTGTGGTTTCAGTGGTAAAACAGATATCTCAGTTTCAACCTCCCAAATTACAAGACAGCTTTGGATTCCCACTTTTCATTAGTAAATATGAGAAAGATACGTGATTTGGATTTGTTGTTTTAAGTTTGGCTTGGGATCCTGATTTCTAGTGCACGAGGATGGTCACATTTGAACTGTTACATGAGTCCTGAAATTCAGCCACAGATTAATATATTCTGTTTCATGGCCAAATAAATTATTCCATATGGAGCTGTCTTCTGGCCTGCTTCTGATATGCAAGCTAGCTTGATTAAAGCTCGTGTGGGGCTCTCTACCCTGAATTACAGTGTAGATAAACCGTGCCTCCCTCTTTCCAATAGCTACAATTTGTCTTTTCACTTCTGTTCTTGCAGGCCACAATACGGGCAGAAACAGAGGGCAGTATTCTAATGACAACTGTTGTTTTTTGGCTTTTTTAAATATATCTGCTAATCAAATTGAAAAAATATCTTCCTTCTTCAAGGGAGAAACCCCCCAGTGCCTTGCACAGAGTAGTGAAATGAAGCCTAAATGGGAATCTCTGTCTGTGCTCCCTGCATTTGGAAGCCTCCAGATTGATTTGATTTAGTATGGCCCACAAAACTCTGGTATCAGCTACAACTTTTGCCACGTGTCCTCACTGTTGCTACTAAAAATCAATTCTCCAAAGAGAAAATAGTTTCCAAGAGACAATATGAAATCTGTTACTGTCAGTTTTTTATTATCCATGCTCTCAGGGGAACTTAAAAGAGAAAACATCAGCAAAACAATTTCCACCTTTTTTTTTTTTTTTTAATAAAAAGAAGGTAGGATCTCATTACCTTTGGCTGTGCATGCCATTGAAGGTAGCAGACCCTTGTCATGGAGGCTTCTGTGTCTTGCAAATTCCTGATGTTTTCTTTATTTTTTGCCTCTCTAGTAAAGGCAGTAAATAAGTGCTTTGAAAATCAGAATAATCATAGCTGTATGATGCACTTGGTCTTTGGCAGATATTTCATTCTCTCCTCCCTTTCTTAGATTTTTCAGCACAAGCCCAAGTGAGAAAACTGCGGAGTCAACACGTTTATGTTTAAGCCTTAATAACTTTTTAATATCTGATCGCTTACACAATCAGGTCTTTAATCTCAGTCTTCACATGGTTTATCCACAACGGCAGCCAAAGGGTGCTGGGGAACACACGACATAAAGTCTGGAGAATTTTTTTAATAAGCAGAAAGTGATATCAGTAGGTTTTTGTGCCAAAGCTATTACAGAGAAAAGTTGTGGGTTTGTTTTTTAGTTAATTTGTCCAAAGCTAGTCTTCTTAGGAACTAAATATAAACAGATTAAGGAAACTGAGATTGAGACAAGTGTTAAGTATTAGAACTCTCTGGATGACCTGAAGAGATTATTTTAAGGATTATTTTGTAATCACATATTTTTATATGTGACTTAGTTAAGAGGCAAAGTACAGAAATCAAAATACTTTCTAAGCTCACTAAATAATTGTCCATGTTATAGTTAGGGGAAAAAGGGATAAAATTGCCTGCTGAATATTCTATTAACAGATATTCTAGTTTTACTGAAAACTGAGGGATATTTCCTGCAGTTCAAATCTCAGACAAACAGTAATATCTGTGATGATAAAGCTGTCGCCAGTAATCTTTGGGCACAACTTTGGAATCAGTTTTGGCAATACACTTTCAGTGTTGGGTGCTGCACTGATTTGACCTAAGAGAAGTATTTGTTTCTTTATTATTGTTATTATTTTGCATGACAGAATGATCCCTTGTATTTACCCAGTCAATTTGTAAAAGCTCTGCTGTTGTGAGCATGGAGCAGTGACACTGTGGCTTCCCCCTTTCCCTGACATCTGAGCTGTGTTGGTTCCTGCAGGGTTTGGCACCCTCCGGGGCTCCCTGTAGGTGTTTGCCCTTGATGGGTTGTGGCTCTGTGAGCTCGACCCTTTGGCCACATTTCTGCCTTCAGCAAAACACATCCCCTTGTGCCTGTAGTAACCTAAAGCTGTGGACAGTGGGCTGGCACGCAGGACGTGGGAAGGGTTTGTAAAAGAAAAACAACCAGAAAACCCCAGCCCAAAAGGGTATGTTGAATTAATTTCCTTCCCTGAAGACAAAGGAATAAGTTAGCGAGATTCCATGGAGAAGGAAGTTTTAATTTCAAGAATTCTCAAGTGTTCTGTTACTCTCTCCTCCAGAGGAGATCCACATCACCTCAAATCCATACCCCTGCTATTTAGTAGAGTTTAGACAAGAGAAGCTGTGCTTTTGAGGGAGAATACACACATCAGTGTGTGTGCTTTAACTGTCCTAATGTTAAAATTTTGTTTGACCATTTGCTTATAAGATTTTTTGGTATAAAAATGTGTTCCTGATGTTGATCCAAGAGGAAAGATTTTGTTGCACTGTTGAATTCTCTTGCCACTATTTATTATTGTGAGTTTTAAGGGGAGTTTAGCATTTGTCATTTCATTTTAGTTGCAGGAGTGATGATGTTGCTGACAGGATTTTTTTTTTTTTTAATTAAAATGCAGGAATTTGCATCCATGAAACACCTCAGTGTTTGGGACATGTAATAAAGCCAATCATTCTAAGGTTTTTATATTTGATGGGTTTAACTTCTTACAGATAAATGGCTATGTCGTTCTTCAACTTCTCTTGGTTGTTTCCAATACACCTAGGAAAGAAAATGTGCCCCTTCCCAGGATAAATGTTACTGATAGAACCCAAAGATTAATATAAGTTCTGTTGTCTGTTTACAGAGAATTGTCTTGCAGATCTTGAAGCAGTTTAAAAGATCAGCAGTAAGCTCATTATGGGCAGCTGCTTATTTACATGTGCTCAGTTCCTTAAGCACTTTGATGACGAGTGGTTGAGTCGGCCTCCTCATACCAACAAAATACCCCGTGTTTAATAGCTGTGGGGTTTGTCTCAGTCAGTTGGTCATTCTGTACAGAATTAGTGAGTGTGTTTTATCTGTAGTTACCGTGTGGGAGCTCATATCCTTCCTGTTCCTGTTCAGATTAATTTCTTGGAGATACACCCTTCCACATGCCAAGTTATTATTGATAATCAAAACCAAGGTATGCTTAAAAGAAAATTTCAGGCGCAGGATGTTGGAAGGGCATCACGTAGATCCTGGTGCAGCTTATAGTGGTGTTAGGGAAGAAAGGTTGAAAAAAACAGATGCTTTTGTTTTAATTTGGGGCTACTGTCCATTTCCATGGGTTGAGATTTGGGTTGTTTTAAACTCAATGTTTCAACAATATGTGCACTCACAGAAATAAAATATGTGATTGCTGTGTCAGCATTAGAAAATGAATGACTCGAGGGCAAGAGCTGCTACAAAACACACAGCAGCTCTCTGTTTTCCACCCTCCTCTGCCATGTCTGGAGCACTGACAGTAACTCCCATCTATGCTTCCCTGTGTAACCCACACACAAATGTATTTCTCAGAAAAGAGATAAAGTGGGTGCTTAAATTGTCCTGGAAACAGTGGAGAGCCCTTTCACTGCTTTCAGGGGTCCTGAAAGTGCTGCTAAAAAATGATAGTTTCTTTGCACAGGGTGAATAATGTCCTAAAACGACTGATTTCAGGTGCTTTCCTTGGTAGCATAGAGAGGTATTTCCGACTGTAAGAACGGGAAAGTGCGGCTGTATTTACCCTCAGGGACCCTTGCTCTCTCTCCCAGGATCTCTCTGAAGTCAATACTTAATTTAACTTTCACTATTCTTATTTCCCCTGCTCTGTTTTTGCTGTGCCTCTGGCTAATGGGATTGTGTAAGAGAACACAGCTCTGTGTGTGAGGGTCTGCTTGTCATCAATACACCTCTAATAGCATAAATGGTGTGTCGCCTTTTTAATTTACAGCAGTACTCCCCAACAATTCTGATTGCATCATTGTTTTAAATGCCAATATCTAGAGGCAGAAGGGATAAAGCGTGGAAGTTCATGAGTTGTGAAACTCATAGAAGCTCTCAAAGAATCAAAATTAAATACCCTTTTTAAGCATCAATTCCTTCAGTTGCAGGGAGCAGACAAAATACTGTGGTTTGATACCTTCCTGCTTCTCCCCCTTCTAGGACACTCCACGGAAACGATATTTCCAGTGTTCCTGAAGGTTCTTTCAATGACCTGGTGTCCCTGTCCCATCTGTAAGTACTTCTTGCCTGGGTTCATCTCTTTGATTGATGGTTTCAGATTTGTAAAACAGTGCATATTGGTGCCAGTGGAGGACTGTATGGCTTTTTTGTTTTTCCTGCTCACTTTTCATAACGTGCTCTGGATATTCATAGTGAATCTGTTCAAAGGAAATAAAAAAATGCTAGAACCTGTTGTTATTAGTTGTAAAAATATTTTCTTAAGGAAAACCAAATGAGCAAGTGTGACAGTTTTCTCTGCTGTGGATTTTGTGTTTAAGGTTTTCTTTCAGCACTGTCAATGTGAAATGCAGAGCGTATGATGGTCTGAGAGTGAGACAGGAAACCTCCCACAAAGAGCAAATATTAAGCAAATGTGAATTCTTTGCTTAATAAGTGTCATATGTTTTGCATACTGGAATGTTGTCAGTATATGGACTTGTTGATGAATCACTACTACAAGACATATATATTTAATCACATGGAAATTGGTCATTTCACAGTGTTCATACTTCGTTCCATAGTTTGCAAAAATTACTAGACAGTTCAGCTTTTTGAGGAAATCACTATTGTACTGGTAGAGGGCCAGAAGA
Source organism: Struthidea cinerea (assembly GCA_013397865.1). NCBI lineage: Eukaryota > Metazoa > Chordata > Aves > Passeriformes > Corcoracidae > Struthidea > Struthidea cinerea. The sequence continues at coordinate 904,371 of VZTI01005123.1, forward strand.
CTTTCAAATGCAGTTTAGCTGATGAAAGAACAGACAAAGACTTGCAACGGCTCTAAACTAAGCTTGAGTGACCAGAAAATGCTTTTTCACTGAGGTAGTGTGTGCTACTTCACACTGTTGGACAATAGATGTAGGAAAAGTGATTTTGTGTAGCATATTTCTTGATTACTACCCTCATTTAATCAGAGGGCTGGGCATGCCTTGGTGCCTCTGAGAAGTGAGCGGTTTCACGGGCTGATACGGATGTTTTCTGCCCTGATGCTGACGTACGCAAGCAGACGTGTGCATTTAACACAGGTTTATATCTATTTATTGTCTCTTTTCAACCTTTAACATGCCCTCCAGAACGCTTCCCTGAACACCAGATTCAGTTTGATATTTATATATTTTCTGAATAGCAGATACATCCCTGGACTGTATGTTTCTGTGTAGCAGCCTTCTGTCTCTGTTCCTCTCTGGACAATAAAAAATAAAAACATCTCAGATTGGGAGGGACAGAAATCATGAAAGCAACTTGGGCAACTTGAGCAGAGAAATAATCTTCTCTGTTTCCAGTTTACACCTTGGTATCATTGGTTTTGCAAAAAATGTATTTGTTTTTCCTGTTCCCAGTTTAGTCAAGTCATTTTGTGTGTTTGGGATTGAAAGTCTGACTGAGCTGAAGCCCCATCCCTCCTTTTGGAAGTGCAGTGACACCTCCCATACTGGGCATCTGGCTTCTGGGGGTATTCTTAGAACTCAAGAAATAAACATACAGTGTCCCATTTGTTTGGATTTCCCTCAGGGTTTGCATTAAATGAAGTGCAGATTCAGTTTTCCTGGGTAAACCGTTCACCTTAGGGAGTGATAAAACCCCCTTTGGCCCAATACAATCTCTGCAGTCTTTCTGTTTAGAGATATGTGCTGCCAGAAATGTAAAATACACAAAGCCCAAATGAACAGTAATAAATAGGATCCATAAAATAAATAAGACCTGTCTGGGGTGTAATTTGCACAGTTGAGCAGTTGAATTTTACAGTGCAATAGTGCTCTCCAGTTTCTTAAAGAGGATCCTGAAACTTTTAGCAACCACAATGATTTTTTTCTTCACATGCCAGAAAAAGCTGTGCTTACTCAAACCAAGTCATACATAATTGAAAATAAATGCATTTTGAGCTCCTCCTGATACATAGATCTTCAATGAGAAAGCATGCACTTGGAGTCAGTTTGAAAATGATAGAAGGAGTTGCTACCCATCAAAGTCTTAAGGCATGGAAGAACAAAAATTTGTCTTAACTGTGCAAGGTGTGTGGCTGAGGATGGGATTGGTGTTCTGGCAGAGGAGAGCTGAGTACCAGGGTGTGGAGCAGGATGGTCAGCCCAGGCCTCCTGTGTCAGGACAAGGGGAACATCAAACTAGCTTTTAGAATTGCAAAGAGGTATTTGTGTAGCATAGACAAAAGTACAGATTTTAGTCGGATACTTTTGCAACAGTTTTGAGTTGGTCTCTAATTGGAAGAACAAAAGTTAAATCTAGATGGTCCAATCACTTTCTCCATAGCTGTTTAAAGCCTACAGGAAAATATTCACCAAATTTCTTTTACGTCGTAAACATCATCTCACTGAAATGGAAATATTAAACTGTGTGACTTTAGCTCACCAAATTTGGAGGTAGATTTGTATGTGCTGTACACTGCCTTTGTTTACTATTTATTACTTTATTTAGTTGAATCCCCTAATTGTCTATTTAAGCCATGACTCTACTGATGTTTTTAGTCCGGGGCAATGATAAGAATGCTACAGCACTACTAAAGGATCTAATATAATATTACTTAAAAAGAATCCAAAATCTGCTGGGATGGAACTGGGACACAGTTCCTGTAGTTGCTGTCCTCACCATTCACTGATTCAGTGTCCCAAGTACTGCCCACACACAAACTGACCCCGTGGCACTCCAGGGATTCCACAAACCCTCGGGAATGGATGATCTTGGGTACAGCAGGTGTTTCCAACATATTTCCCATACAACGGGAATCCTAAACCTGCTGAATCATCTTGTCTTTACTCAAATTTTTATTAACTACCTATAAAAATAAACTGTCCCCTCTGTTTTTCAACATTGTCATGGATAGAGTTTTTAAATTGACTTTATTCAGAGTTGCCTCTGAAACAAAATAGGTGTCTGAACAGAAATATCTGCTCAACATTTTGAAAATGCTGCTGGTGGTGTTTCCTTACAGCGCAAGATATTTTTACCTTCCGGAAATATTTTGCTATAATGGGCAAAGAAATCAAGAAAGTATGTTAGAGCTCATGAATGAAAATATGAGAATTATCTCTAGTTCCTAGAAATATTTTTTTCTAAAAATCCAAAAAAACCAAACTCAACCCAACCCAACCCAAACAAATTCAAGGCAAAAACCCCCAAACAAAGCACGAACCACAACCAGAAGTGTGGAAGGATACATGTGATAATTTCTGAAGTTGTCAACAGTGTTATTAGTAATCATTTCTAGTGACTATAGAGCAACTGTATTTCTAATGTGGTTTATAAATATTAATTAACGTGGTAACAAGCTTTCCGTTGCCCTCCCACTCACATTTTGTATATGGCAGTTGCTCGACACTAAAAATTTCTCAGCTTTCACTGCTGCATTTTGTTTGACCTTGGACAAGTGAGCCAGCTGATCACAGTTACAGGGTCAAAAAGTCAACCCAGTAGTTTTTTTCCATTGTAAGCAATGGATTTACAGGAGGAGTGGATGGATATTTTTTAATGCAGAGCTGCAGTACACATTTAATTTTGATGAATGAGCCCCAGACAGGGTTTGAACCTATGAACTCTCATTATGAATCTGTCTAGGGCACAGTGGGTTCATTAGTCACTCCAATAGAAATGTATCAACAAATTTACTGAGGTTTCTGTCTTAATATCGTGCCTGATATGTTTTTATTTGAAAGAAGCTTGAGTTTAAAGTAGCATCTTAAAAATAGTTTATAGCATATGCAGAAATTTTAAAGTCTAAAAACCAGTTTGAATCATTGGTTTCTTTAGTACCTCTTCCTTGTGCTATTCTTAATTTAGTTTATTTTCCTCTCATGGCAATTCAGGTGTTGTACAGCTGAAGTCTTACATTGACTTTGAGCTAAATAAATAAAGACTTTCAACATACATTTCTTCACATTTTCAACAATTAGTTGGCTTCAAAGTGACTTTTTTGAAGTCTGAACTTTGTAATTGACTGATTGCCTGAAAAGACACTTTCTTTAAGAGAAAGAGAACTACAAATGAGTAAAGGTAGCACCTAAATTTAAGGTAAAAAGGTTGGTTTTCTTTTGGATAGGTGTCCATGAATAAAGGGAAAATTTATAATTTCACTATATCAATGCATCTTCTTCAACTATTTGACCTAACTCAAATGATGGGTCAAGCAGCAAATGTGTTTTCAAAGTCATAAATAAACTTAGCAGACACCGGGTTGCAGTTTGGAAAATGGAGGTATCCTCTGCATGTGTGTTTTGTCTGGTGAGGAGTCATTAATGTGAGCCATTAGATCCAAACTAAATTACACAATTCAGTGATAGAATATGCTCAGGAAGGACAAGGAATTAAATAAAGGGAATCAATGTGATAAATTTGATGAAAGCAATATGTCTGGTGACATTGCTCAAGCACAATTGTTTGAAAGAGGGATTTCTTCTAAGGTATTTACACAACTTCCCTAACTAATGATGGGAAGAAAGGAGAAGAGTGGGAATACTGCAGGAGATAAATCTAAAATCCTTCCTGAATACTCATCACATCTTTCCCACATTGTGAAACAAAGCGTCGCTGTAGAAATGTAGAATAAAATGTGCCTCGGTGAGATCAGAGCTGTTATCTTTGCCAAATAACCTGTGCTAATTGCTTTGCACCACAAGGGCTCTGGGCACCAACCCCCTGCACTGCGACTGCCACCTGCGCTGGCTCTCCGAGTGGGTGAAGGCGGGATACAAGGAGCCCGGGATCGCCCGCTGCCGCGGCCCCGAAGCCATGGTGGACAGGCTGCTGCTCACCACCCCCACCCACCACTTCCAGTGCAAAGGTAGGAGCCAGCTGGGACCCTCTGCCCTGTGCTGCCCACAGGCCTTTAGTTTCACACCCTTGGTTTTGTGCGTTCGCAGGGCAGGTGGGTTTGGGTTTCGTTTTCTGAACCGTCACGTTCCTTCCAAGTTGCGTTTTCTTGTGTTCTTCCCCAAAGTGCAGTTAACTGCTCCACTGGCAGGAAAACCAGGGAGCCTCAGAGCAGCGAGTGTTCCTGATGCTCACACCAGGTTATGTAATGGCACGTTAGCATATAGGGTGTTGTTAGAACTTCTTGGAACAAATAATTCGCTTTGGCCTGTGACTTATCCCAAAAAAGTTTGGGAAAATAAGAGTTATTATAAAAACATAGAGAACTGTAGTTATTACGTACATTTACGTGAAAATTGAGGAACTGAGAATTCTTCTAGAAAGCAAATGTTTACCAAAAGTACATTTTCATCTGCCGATCTGCAAGCTGTTCCCATCAGCTGTGATTCAGAAACTGCAGATTATGGAAAACCTGTCATGTCCCAATTCAGTGTGCATTCATCCAGGAGAGGGTTGAGGTGCAGCTCTGAACAATTTGGGGTACTCAGTGACAGGGGTGTACTGTGTTAGAGAGCAGTCAGGCATGATAAGGAGCACACTTTTTTGTGGATTAAGTAGCTCATTAGTGAGTCGAGATTAAGATATAGCTGGATGTTCTCGTAAAAAAAAAGTTTAGGAGGTTTGCTTAGCTTACCAGCAAGTACTTGAAGATGGAGCTATATTTATAGCAGAAAAGATGGATCAGTAGCCTCTCTTAGAAATGGAAATGAGGGCATAAAGCCTGTTTTTATGTCTCTCAGAGTGCCATGCCCATTTGCAGTACTACCTGGCAGGGTGATTTTATAGGTGCTGGAATTAAACTGCTGAACAAACAAATGATGGTGTTGGGGTGAGTTTAAAACACAGGTTCCCAAGGCTGAGCTGAATTTTATGTCCTTTCAAATATATCTTTAATAACTGTAACCTTATAATTTAATTACTTTGAAATGTCAGTCTCAAAACTATCAGAGCTCTGACCATAATTATCAAACCACAGACTTTATGGTAGTCTCTCAAATGTAAAGTACAAATATAATAAATACTAAAAATACCAAATAATGCACTTGTTCCCATGAAGTGAACCGAAGAAAATAATTGATTTTGTATATTAAACAGGATCTGAGAACTTAACCAGAAAGAGAAGCTGAATGTCTTCTTCATTCTGAACCTGTGATAAATCAATAGTTACACTCATTTTCCCTCTAAACTAAACAAGCAACTCTTAGGCAAAAGATAAGTAAATCTGTGATCCAGGATATTAGATGTAGTTGTATGCTTCTTATGTAAATATTGGATTGGTCCACTAGAAGGCTGGTGTGCTTTCTAATATCCTAAAGGTCTTCATGGTTTGCTTTAGCTGAACAGAAAAGGAGAAAAAATATGTTGATTTGGAGTTGGTCTTTGCACAAGCAGAAACTGTTGATGGTCTGGACAAGCAGCAGTAAAGGTCAAGAAGCTCCAGGACCTAGAAAAATTCACCTTTGCTCATCACAATACAAATATTTTGGAAACCAGTAAATGATTTGGCAGTCTCACTGTACCCCTTTCCCATTTCAGGGAGTGCTGAGCGCCAGCTCCCCAAAACCCTGGGTCCCAGCACCAAGAGTCTGCCCGTGCTGGGCTGGGTACCTTGAGCTGCTGCGTAAAGGTCGTGCTCAGATGTCCTCTGGGACCTCCAGGAACTTTTACATTAGGGGAAAAAAAAAAGTATTTTAACTTATTCTTGTTAAAAATATGGGTTTAGCCTGTGACTGAGGGAGAGGTTATGTCTCAGCAGAGCCAAGAAAATAAAAGTGTGTTATGTGCAAGTCATGCAAACTCAGCTCTGCTTTTTATTAACTTGCCCTCCCAGCTATGCAGTAGAGGAAAGGAATGTGCTGGGCTGAGGGCATTTTGCTATATGGATTTATAAATCAAATCCACAAGGGCAAAGTAATGAACTACCTAACTGCTAGGAACTAACACTGTTCTTATTAGCTCCTACATTGATTAGCTTTGATCTATGCCATAGAAATAAATGGAAAATGTACATGTATTATGAAATAAATAAATAACAGAACAAATTTGGTCTTACTGACCTCTAAATCTGAAAGAGCAACACTGCTGCCTGTCTCATGAGCTCTCAGAGGAGCCACCTTTGTTTATTCTTTCTATATTTTTACCATGAAGACAGATGTAACTCAGATACATCACATTCCAGTCCCTCTCATTGCCAGGAATTCAGGTGTGATTTCCTCTTGCTGTCCTAACTCCAAGGTAAAAACATGAATGGCACGTAGTTAGATATAAACACGAAGATAGAATAGGATGACAATTGTCCTTTATTTAATTTTTGGATTTTTTTCTCCCTCATTACTGCACGTGGCACTCCCAGTCAGTCCCTGATGGCACCACCATCACTGCAGGACCAGGACACAGCCCAGGTGGTGTCACCTGAGACCCTTCAGTCCCCATTCCTGCCACGTTCTTTCCCCTGTTGGTGCTCTGCAACTGTTTAAAGTAAACAGTGAAGGTTTATTACTCATGCAGGACTATTCAAAGCAAATCCCAGACTGGAAGGGATTTTTTCATTCCTAGTTCTGGTAACTCTGGAGCTCCGCCTTCTCTTGAACATCAAATATAAGCTTCTTTTCTTCACTTTCAGGATGTTTCACAATTTACTCCTTCTTACCATTTATCGTGCAGTAACAGAAGCTCTGTGCCCATTTCTGATTAGTACAGGACCAATTTTTAATTATTTTAAAATGTATTTCCTTAAAAATGAAATAAAATTATTTTAAGGTCTTTACTGCTTGATACAATTTAAGCCACTTTAAACTGCTAGGTTTTATTTTTTACATGTAAAAGCCAAGGAGTTAATACTTATTAATATTTGAAATGTAGCCATTTGAAAAATCACCATGTTGTAACTGTGAATATACCTGTGAATATAACTGCCTAAATTAGCTTTCTGTAAAATCTCAACCATAAAATATTGATTGACTTGGGACCCCAAATGTAATTAGTGTTGTTTAGTCTGTTTTTGTTTTCCTGCTCACCTACAAACTTCACTACTTCTCTGGAAGATTTCTGCTAAAAATATGAGGTTTGTTAGATGGTTTAAATATGGCCATGTGTATTTACCTGAGTACATTTACATCTTTGCATATTTGCCTTTATTGCACTTTTCTGAGGTGGCTCAGTGTTGATCATTCTTCTGGGCAGAAAGGGAAGAAAATAAGTTTCAAACTCTGTTAAAATTAGGGATGGTAGAGCACTTTGCACCTAAATATTCCCATAAGCCTTTAACTAAATCTGTCTTGTGCATGGTTTTTATTTATGTTGTTGCATCTGCACTTTCATTCTTGTTGTCAGCCATAGAAATGTCAGGTTACAATTCCCTGGGGTTGCTGTTGCAGGATTTCCAGAGCTGAGAAAAGGAAAAATTGCTGAAAGCCATATATATATATATAACCCACTCCCTGGAGGTTCCCAACATGCTTTTTTCAGAGCATATGTTTGCATCTTCAGGAGAATATAAGCGTCATTGAGACTTGCCTAGCACTTGATTTAAGTACTTAAAGCCTCTCTGATCCCTGGGAATCCCATGGTGTCGTGCAGTGCACCTGCAGTTTGTGCATTTGTGCCAGTGCTTAGGAAAAAAATGTTTGTGTGTGCATGGGAGGCGGTAATTTTGCAATCCAGTTCTCTGCTAATGCTCTGCGCTTGCCTCTCCAGAGCCGGTGGATCTCAGTGTTATGTCCAAGTGCAACCCCTGCCTCTCCAACCCCTGCAAGAACAATGGGACATGCAGCAGTGACCCAGTGGAGCTTTACCAGTGCACTTGCCCTTTTGGTTTCAAGGTATGACTCCAAATGAACTACACGAGAAGCAAGGAACTGTTCCCCATCACTTGTGGTTTTTTAATTGTTGTCCTGTGAGAAGTTAATTTTACGGGCCCCTGGCTTCCAAAGTTGCCTTGCTCAAGCAGGTTTGGGTGTGCATTTTCAGCTGTGCCCTGCTACAAATTTCATCCCCTGCAGTTGTGTTGGGGTGCGCTACGTGCTGGAAGAGAGATGGGCCCTGAGGATCAGAGAGAGGGCCTCTGTCCTGGGCCCGGAGGTGACCCTGGGAGTGCATCCAGGTCACTGGGGATGGACTGAGAGAGGATTGTGTGTTTATGGACAGACTGGGCCTGTGAAGAAGTGTTCATTGGAGTTTGTGGCCTTATGGGGCATTGTTTGCCTATTACCATAATAGGTAAAATCTGTGCAATGCCCCAGGTGATTGGGGGACACTGTGGTGAACATCTTTCCTGTTTATGTGATGTTACATCCTGCTGGGTGCTGGGATTTAGGGAATTCTGACTGCGCAATAAAGGTCTTTGCATTCTTCCACCTGATGAGCGAAGTCCTTGCCCGTGCGTCAGTACTGCACAGTTGGAATGGCTTTGCTTTGTGCTGTGACTACACAGATCATCCTGAGAAACTGGCTCTGGTTGACCCTGTTTTGAGCACGGTGGTTGGACTGTACAGTCTCCAGAGGTCGCTTCCAGGCTTGGGCATTCTCTGATTCTGTGATGTAGATATCCATGTAAAATGGCAAGTTGGTTTTATTCTCCTTTTAGTTTTGGGGTTTTTTTTTCCCAGCAACAAGATCACCATTCCATAGGCTTCCAGCCAAGGAGAAGGCAGTTCAGATGAGAATTGAGGGCCAGTTTGGTCCACAGTGACGGAACGTTGATACCTGGTAGTTTACATCCACCTTACACAGACTGAGGAGCAGAAAGGTGATCACTGATCAGACACAACCCCTAAATCAGCTGTCTCTGAATTCAGAGCACTTGTGTCCACAGAGGGATCTGCAAATATGAATCCTGTGGATGCCAGTCATTGTGAGCAGTGCCAGCTTCCTGATAACATTGGGAAATGGAGAAAGGGTCATTGAGTAAAGCAGTTTCTTCAGCAGTGATGGATAACTCCCCTGTTCACTCTGCACTGTGAGAGTTTAAGGACACCAGGGCACTGTCTCAGAGCTGATGGAGCTGGAAATCTAGCTCAGGAGTCAGTAGCTGAAGGATTAAGTATAAGTAATAAATGAGGCATATGATCTGTTCACAGCCTGGGGGGTTTCAGGTGTTATGGCCAAAGTAGGCTGCATCCTGCAGATTGGGGTTTTATTTGCCTCTTTGGATATTTCTTACAGTCCTGGTCAGTTGAAACAGATGCTCATAAAACACAAAGTAATAAGAATTATAGGGGAAAAAAAGAAGGGCAAAACCAGACATAGGTGTGGGAAGTAAGCACAAGTATCCCTGTGTTACATTTCAGGTAGGATTTAGGAATTAATTGGTTCTGATGATATCACCATTTCCCTTCTCTGTTTGCCTGGGATACATCCCACAGTAATTGTGACAGATCCCTGAAACACTGGGAAGGGGAAGATACAAAGCTTATTTCTTCTATTTCACCCAGTGCCCCTACACTTAGTACTCAAGGATAGTAACACTTCTCCTAAATAATTGTAAAAGGCATTGGAAATTTCCTGTCATTAAAAATCTTTCTACCCATTGGCATATCAACCAGAAACTTTTCTAGGATTTAAAAGACCATATTGTCAAAAATCTGTTTACCTGAAACTACTTGATAACAATCCATTTATCTCCTCAGGTTAATAAGAGAATGGTCATTTTAATTTGATTTTTAGCATAAATTAGGTTGAATTCTTCAGGTGGGAACTTGAAAAAGTAAATTATTTCAGAACTAGCAGGAAAATACATAAATCTTTGTGTATATCTTACTCTGTAAGACAAGTATCATGGAGCAGGTGTCCAGGTTATTCTAAGTAAAAATGTGTTATGAGCATATCTTCTTTTTTGGCCCTTAGATTTTTGTTTGCTGGTTGTTCTTTTGGTTTTTTGCTGTATTCCTGATTCACAAAGTCACTGGTATAGATGCATTTATACTTCTAGAAGACACGGTTATGAAGGGCAGATTTACCAAAAAAAAAAATCAAGAATAACCCTCTAGTTTGTCAGCACATTGTAGTGTGCATTAAACCCCAGGGTGCATCGTTTTCCTTGGAAGGGTTTTGGTAAAAGCTTGATGTGACTCAGTTTAAACATCTCACAGAGCATCCAGCTTTTCTCCTCTCTCACTTTCTCAGGTGACATCAGTGTGTGAATGCAAACCCCAAAACCACTGTGAGCTTGTAAGCACCAAGCTGCCAGCCAAGCGTGGCAAGGAGCAAACAGAGCAGGCATGGGCACTTGGAGCAGGGTTTAAAAATACTGACTGGGTAACAGCTCAGGGAGAATTGGTGGAAATTTAATAAGCAGAAAAAGAACTGTGTGTCTTTACCACAGGTTTTTGAATAAAAATGAAATATGACAGGTCCAAATGCAAACCATATGAAAGGAGCACTCTATCTACCACGCGGTTCTCCACCAGAGATTCATGCTAATTCAATAACAATACCTTGCTTCCTTCTCACCAGCCAGCACCAAACAGCTCCATCCATCTGGAAGCTATTTCCCAGACCTTGATAAATTGCCCTAAATCTGCCCTCTCAGCATTTGTTTTTCCTTGTTTGATGTAGATTTTTAAAAAATCCTGTGTGGAAGAGTGCATCAATAAAGTGAAAAACCCACCCTTTTCCGAATTTAAGCTGACGGCTTCATAATGTTCCCTGGGCGGGGACAGACATTACAAGCAGCCTTCTGGGGTTCCTGTGCTCGTGCCAGCCTTCAGAAAAAAGGGCAGCTAGCAGAAAGTCACCCAAGTTGCCAGTTGCCAAAGTGGTGCCTGGTGGATCAGGACATTCTACGAGTTAACTGCATTCTCAAAAGCCTGTGGTCTGGTTTTGGCTGTCACACTGATGACGCTTCCATCTCTTACTGTTCATGCTCACAGCGACGTTTTTGCTATTGAATGCACATCTTGTGGGGCTTTCAGCCATGTGTGGTGCTGCCCATGATGGTTTGGGTAAACTCAAAAGTGAGATAAGCCATGGACCACCTGAGCTGCGAGGCCAGAGGGCCCCAGTGGTGTTTGATGAGCACAGAAACAGAGATTGCTCACTCAAGAAAGGCCAAGGCTGAGCTGATAATGATCTTTGCTGCTTCTCTTTCCTTAAAATGAGTGATGAATGTGCTTGTTGAAGATAAGCCATGGCTGAAACAATGCTGTTGTGGTTGTACTTTGGGGAGAAAGCCCCAAGGAATGGGATGTGGCACCTCTAGCATCTGGCAAGCTCATGAGCAGGAGCTCCAGGGTGGCACCAGTGCTGGCAGGAACTGGTTCTCCATGTTATGAAACTCGTGTTTTCATATTAAACACAGGCATAGGTGTCATTATCCAGTGGTTTGGGGGTTTTTTCTCTTCTCCATAGCATTCTTTGAATGATTATTTAGATAAGATGTGTGGTTTAGATTGTAAAGTCTGAGTGTAAGTGGAGAGATGGAGCTTTCTCCTGCTGGAAATGCTGTTGGCCACCTGCAGAGCCAGTGTGTGTGAGTGCAGCTGGGGCTGGTACATAGATAATGGGGACCTACAGTTCATTTGTTCTGTGGAGCATGTGGCTTATAAGTATTCCCACTGATATTGCAAAACTGAGTCCATGGGTGTTGGAATTCAAGAGATTAATCAAACTTGCCATCAATAAGCCATTGAAAAAAATTCACTTGAATAACTAGCAAAAACTAAGGTGAGTGAAACCAACACTCAGTGTATTTTGCCATTGCTGTATTCTGAAAATGCCCTTTTGGAGTTTTTTGGCTGATTTTTGTCTTTTATACTTTCTTTTTCTTAAAACTGAGGTAGCAACAAATAGAGAATAATTTGCTTTCTTTCAAATAGAATTATTTGTAGATCTGGGGAAAGAGTTTAAAATACATTTTTGTTTTGTCTGAAATGAAAGAACACTGCCAACTCAGAACAGGAAGCGCAGTGCCTGCCTAGGAATCTCCACATCCTCTCTGATTGCTCAGGTAAAGGAGCCAGAGCTGCTGGAATGCAGATGTTTGTCACCTCTGGATTCTGCTGTTACTGACAGCTGTCTGAAATGGAAAGTGAAGATAGGTAAAATTGGCACAGCTCTTATCCCACACTCCAGGCCCCAGATGCTGATGCACGTCTATGCTCTAAGTTTTATCCAAATCTGTTCACCTCCCCGTTGAGTTCAGCCAGTGTCCTGACTTCTCTTGCAGCACTGCAGTGTCTCGAGGGTTCAAGCAATTTCACCAATCATCCAGAATGACAGATACAATTGGAAAAATCCTGGGTAAAGCTCTTGGGTTTTGGAGAGACAGCATTCTTTGCAGCCAGATTCTTGTGGTGGGAGGCATTATCGTGAAGCCAGAATGATATTTAGTGAGGAAGCTGGCTCCAAAGTTCTGCTAGGAATTTGGCTCTTGCCCCTCCCCACCCCCTACGCCTGGTTTTCGTCCCTGGGAACAAGGTTAGAAATGGCAGAGCAGGATGTCTCTGGGATGTGGGGGATTCACACGTATCCCGAGTTTGCACTGATACAAATTCTGTGCCAGCACTTGAGGGGGTCAGTGCAGCTGAGCAGGAGCTGTGGCTGCTGAGCACAAGGCTGACAGAAGGTTTTCTCAGCACTGTCCCCGTGCCACTGGTGCTGCCCTGGCTGTATCCCTGGCTCACGGGGGTGCTCGTGGCCTTGCCTGTGCTTGGAGCACGGGAAGTTTGCGGCATTTGCACTTTGCCACATCGAGGTTCTGCAGCGTTACACCAGTAATCCATGAGAGCCCTGCAGTAATGGCAGCGTGGGGAGGATTCAGCACAGAACTCAGCGTGGCTGAGGTGGTGTTTGCTCACCTGCAGCTACCTGGGGCAGCTCTCGCAGCTCAGGGTCAGACAGCGCCTTTATTCTCAGTGGTGCTGACTCGGGTGGGCTTGAGTAGATGTAACCCAGGGTAGAGTTTGGCTGCTGCTGCCTGGTTTGTCAGGCTGATCCTGTGTGCAAACGTAGCTCTGTGCTTTTGTGTCTTTGGCTCTACTAACATACACGTGTGGGTCCCCATGCGCATCCTTCAGCGCACAAATAAATCCCCAAGCTGGAGTTGCGAAGGGAGAAGAAATTGGAAGGGGCTCTAAGCAGCCTGCCCTCATCCACAGGAGCCAGGAGAACAAATGCCTCTCTCTGCCTCCACGTGCTGCTCTGCCCTGGCCTCTCTTCTCTCCTGGTGTCAGGGTCGGGGGGACAGGCACTGGAATGTCAGCTCAATGCCAAGTTTTCATGTAGAAGGAATCAGTGCAGCAAAATGCTGTTTGTGTGTGGTGGTTCTGCCTTGAACTTTCATTCTAATGAATTCCCCTGGAGCGTGTGTTTATGTGATCTGGGGTGTTTTATTTTTGTTTGATCATTTTAACTATACTGAAAATGCTTATTAATGAATGTCGAAGAAGCATTTTCCACTCATAGTAAAATTAGAGAGAAAGCCTTTAGGGATGAGAAGTAATGGGTGGCCACATAAAATGAGTAGATCTGTATTTATGTGTGGATTTTTAGGGCAAACACCAATGTCAGCAGTAGGTGGTTGTAATTTCATATAAAGCTCCTAGGGCAGAAAAAACTGCAGAAATCACAATATTTTCTTCCATGTGCTTATTCTGTAAAATTTACCATGCATCAGTCAGACTTGTGTTACTTTCTTTTTGCCCTTTTTGTTGTAGTAGGTCTAAAGAAAACGGAGATTTCCATGTGGAAGAGCATAAAATGAAAGGCTTTTCGGGAGGGATTACCGCCCCAGTTGCTGGCTGAAGGCGTCGAGGCAGGAACACACCCACCACAGGCCCTGTAAAAACCTGCTCATGTAGTGTGGCAGGCCCTAATGAGGGCTCTTAACAATCAAGCCAGCTCTGAAGAAGTATTTCCATTTTTGTTAGGCCGACAAGAAAGCAGATGTTGAGCAGCTTCAGGCATTTGCTCTGTTTGTGCAGTGCTCCATCAGGAGCTGAGCAGCTCAGGGGGATGGGGAGCTGCACCCACGGGTGGGCACTGTCACGTTCCTTCTGTTGTCAGTGTGGATTATTCCCCTTCGCTTTGGTTTTACTACTGTTCTCCTGGTCTAGTTCTAAATGAGTGACCAGACTTCCAATCTTTCTTCTCCCAGGGTAAAGGAGAAGTTTTTATTGGCATTAGGCTGAATTTCAGGCTCTTGTTCTTAGGTTTGTCTGGTCCTATTACACTAAATAAAAGTTTTTCTTCCTCTGTGGTTTGTCTGCCTTTCAGGTGATTGCTGGTTGCTATAACTCTGCTTAATCAAGTCCTGTTTAACCAGGTCTTAATTTTCTGCATCCCACCATTTCTGCATGATTGAACCAGTTGATGTAGTTGGCCACAGCTGAAAATCCTTATTGTAGATTTCCTTGTGATTTTCTGTCATCTGTTATCCTTGAGGCTTTCTTGGCACCGACTGTACTCGACAAAATGGCTTTTGGGTTTCTTTTGTTGTCCAAGAACATGAACAGAGATTTTCCTGGGAGGCTGATTGCCTTGTTTTCTCCTTTCCTTTGGTGATGATGGAATTGATGAGGTTGCTATAAGCAGGCTAAGATGAAAAGAAGAGTAAACCCACTCCTGTTAATAGGAATGATCTAATGCCAGACTCGTTTGGGAATTAGATTGGGATTAGATTAGTGTGTGGGGATAAGTGCAAAAACACTGCAGGTAAGGTTGTCCCAAAGCTCTCTGACCCCCATGGTCCCTGGGGTCCCCTCCTCATACTGCAAAGAACCTCTGAAATAAATATTGTGCTCTTGCTCGTTATTATAGTGGGCATGCTTCACTTGTTTAGTAGTCTGAAAAATTCATGTGCACGTTTGATTCTGAAATCACTGCTGCCTGCCTGGTTTACCTGCCAGTTCAGCCCACTATCAGATTGATACCAGAAAGGATTGCTGGTGTCTCTGAGCTGGAAAACGGTGTAGGGGAAGCTTTGCAGATCTTGCATGAGCAAAACAGATTACACTGGCATTTTTGCTGAAACAATGTGTACTTCAGTGTGAGACCTTTTATCAGCAGAGAGCTGTTGCAAACCAAATGCCTGCCTCCTTAACAAACAGGGATGTGCCAGCAGAGGGTTCTTCCAAGGGACTGTGACTCTTCCAGCATATTTAGCTCTATTTATTTCAGAAACCCAGTGAGCTTTTTGGAGAGATTTTTTTAATCACATAATCTCTGCCTCATGTTAGGCTTCATTGGGTTTCTGCTTGTAATGTGTGCCTCCTCTCCAGGCAGGCTGTTCGGTAGCTTAAGTATTAGGCATAGTTAATTTAAAAGACAACAATTACATTTTATTTTATTCCTTAAATCATATTGATAGTAGTTTTGCTATCTATACAAATGTCCGGTCTTTATCTCTACAGAGTTCACATTAAAAAAGAGGCACTGACTTTTGGTAGTATGAAAGGGAAAGTTTTATTGTCACTGCAAAATATACCTTAAAATAAATAGGCACTTAAGTATTTTGAAGGTACTGAAAACAGTACCTTCAGTTCTCATTCATGAATACTGGTTGAATTAGAAATATTCAGTGTTGGATTTACATCAAATATATTGGGCTGTATTTTATGTATAGAGTCAACCCCCAGCAAAATCAACTATTTTCAGTGCCGCTAATTTTCTTCTGCATCTCCCAAAATGTTCACACAACGGTCTGGATCAGTCAGTTGTAACCTTGGAAGCTCTAGAGTACCTGCCCCATCCAGTGTGGCACCTCTGGACTCATTTCAGACATGTGCTGGGTGAATTGACTCCGTGATGGATTAATGACATATCTCCTGTCATTGATTAAAAGCCCAAAAGACCATTGAAACCCAAAGTGCTTATGTAAGGAGAGGTTTAGAAGGGCAATCAGGATTTACATGGTAATTAATGTAATTACAAAATAAACCTCAGATGTCCACGGAGAATTAAATTCCATACTCATAGGAGAAGAAACAGAGTTTTTAAAAAATAATATGATGAATCCTTGCACTTTGACTTTGACAGGCATATTCTTGATTACTAGCTGGAGAGGTAATGGAAGGTGTATTATACCCTGGAGGGTCATAAATCTTTCTGATTTAAATAAAATGAGGCTTAAGAGGGCAGAGCTTGCCTAATTTTCTAGAAATTGACAATTGTGATTTATTAACAAGGACAAGGAAGTCACTAAGAAGTGCTGCTGCCATGGCCAATTATTGTTTAATCAGATGCCAGATGAAGCTAGACTGGCACAGGAGGTAACTACACAGTGCTGAAGATGGTGGGGTATAAATATTCTCTGTATTTTTACTTTTGATAATAACACTGAGAAAGTTTGCAGAGGGAGCTAAATCACCTGAGTGGTGCGAGGGGCAGCACAAGAACAATATCTTCTTTTCATAACCTGCCTTCTGTGCTATTTAGCAAATAGTATTTTTCATGTTTATGAGCAGCAGGCAGCTCTGTTGTAGTATGGATGTGTCAGTGTAAGTACAGCTGTATAAACTGCGATACTGAACTGAAAATATAAATCAGATTGTGCTAGGTAAATTCAGATTTATATTAAAAAAACTTTTATTCCAAACTAGAGGTGGATGAAGTAAATCAATTTTTCATGTTAAACCAATTGGCTTCTAAACAGCAGTCCTCAGAAGGCACATTTTTATTACCCCATTGGGACGGGCGACTGAAGAGAAAGAGTTAATTCATCCCCAGTGTGAATGGGGACTCATCCCTGCGGTGTGGGTGTCTGTAGCAAGGTCTGTGTTCAGAAGGAGGAGTCACAAGATTTTTGTGAACAACAGATGATCAAAATCTTTCAACTTCCACCTGGCAATCTAAAAGCAGTCTGATCCAAAATTGCTGTGATATTATCCGTGCCTTGCCAAATGATTTGTATATATGCCTGAGCAGATGGATCTGACGTACGCCCTGCCAGCTCTTGGAGTTGTTTGACCTTGCCAATGAGCATCGGATACATCTTTTCCAGACTGTGGCTTAGCCATTGTGTCCGTGGCCAGAAAGGGCATAAACAAGGAAAACAGTATCACCTGGATCTACCGAAGAGCTTCACACTACTGTGTGTGGATAACAGGGTGTCCGCGTGTATCTGAATATCAGTGCGATCAGGAAATCAGTTTCAAATGGCCCCACTGGTAAAATCACAGTCATTCCCAGTGCTGTATGGTTTAGCCCTTCCTGTAAAAGAATTGAAGTCAATTTTATATTTTGAAGTTAGTTCCATTCATCACACGGTTTACAACATCTCTAATCATTTAAAGGTATTCCCTTCCCAGTGCTGTGTTTGCAGGCATCGCTGAGGTGTCCCTGAAGTCCCTCATGCTGCAGTTTCTACCAGATGCCCTGCTAGCTTTCATGACTTGCAGTACGTGTAAAACGTCTTTTTATGATCCCATTATAGCAAAAACTGGGTTTCCCCTGCCTTGAAAGGCTCTGAAATGCACAATCGTGAATAGAACTTGAAAGAATTTTCCTACCAAACTTGTAACTTAGTGTGTTGGCTGTGAGGCTGAATTCACGGTATCGTGTTTCCTCGGTCAATTATGCAAAATTATTCTTGTTTGTTCTTTGTGTTTATGGCTGCTAAATGTATTTTTTACAGGGAAAACTGCTGAATGCCTCATTCTTTTTTCCCAGCTTAATTTTCTGGTGGAACTGAAGTTTATGTGATAAAACTTTGTTCATGAGACATCTCATTCCTTTCCTGCCCTGGAAAATTTCAATTTACCTTCCAATTTTGACTATTTCTGGCAGAGGGATAAAGGTTCCAAGTGGTGAAAGAAGTCACTGGTAAAAAATACTATTAGGTAAAAATTAGCATCAGTTTATACCTTATTGGATAGCTGCATGGCACAGCTTCAGGAAAACTTTTGATCAAAGTTCTCGCTTTAATAAGCATGAAAGAAGTAAAACTCAAAGAAAAAAGCTCCATTCAAAAGTTCAAACTGAATTCTCTCTGTGCTGAGTGTCTGTGTCTTCTATTGTTTCTGGATTTTTCCCCCTCTCCTTTCCTCTCATCCCATCCCATCTCATTCTTTTATACGAAGCATCAGGAAACCACTGTTACACACCACATTTAGCCCTCTGCTCTTGGACCTTGCAGGTCTGAATTTAAGGGCAGGTCCCAGGCACATCCAGGTGTAGTAAAACTCAAGTGCGTGTTTCAACCTCGATCAGAATAATTCCGAAAACTGATAAAATACTTGCCACACTCTGTGGGAGCAGAGCACAGCCCAGGAAAGTGGCTGCAAGTGTCCATTTATTCTTCATTTCCCAGGATTAGGAGGTGGAAATGTTAAAGCTGGCAGATACTTGTAGGTTGGAATAACATTCCTGGATATATTCATGGAACACAGTGTGCTTCTCAGTTATCTCTCTGTGACTTTTCCTTCCAGCCTATCATGAAGTGGAAGATTTACTAAGCCTTTTCCCTTAATGTAATGGTTTCTTATTAACTTCTGACCAGGAAACCCATAAGACGAGTGTTTTAATGTTTGTGAGACTGAGGGCTGGATGTGGATGCATTACTCCCACTATGAGGACTGTACAGGACAGAGTGTGCAATACAGTGTCGTTGTAGATTGTAATTTTGTCTGTTTTCCCTAAAAGCTTTAGCTGTATTTAGACCTTGATAATTAAGTTGTTTATGAAAATTTCCTGATTCTTAATTTAAAGTCTCTATCAACTATATTTGTCTTCATTTAGTATTTTTACTAAACACATGAACGCTACCATCTGTTCTCCACATATACCATCTAAATAAAATTTATTATGAACACATTGTATGTTGTTAACAAGTCGAATAAACTTTGGTATTTCTGTTGTAGAGCTCATTTTCCAGCATGCTGTGAAACACTGTAGTCATTGAACAGGGCCGTAATTAGCTGGAAAGAGGTCTCCCTATTCACAAACCCTTGAGGTTGGATAGACTCCTGCCTGTCTGCAGGTGTCTCCCTCGCTGCCTGGGTCGTGTTTCTCCTGCAGTCAGCAGTGATGGTTTTATACACCAGGAGGTTTCCGCCTTGTGCCTGTGTGAGCTCTGTGCTGCCACCCCTTATCTGCGCCCGCTGCTTTTAGAAACGGGAGGAGGGTCACGTTGGGATGGACAAATCTCTGCCTTGTGAGTGTGAATGAAACTCTCGGTCTACACAGACAATGCTAATTCTTGAAAATTAATTGAAAAAATTACTGCAGTGGTTGAAACAGTGTCAAGGTAAATGAGTGCTTTTTTACTGTATTATCCCTTCTTCTTCCTGCTGAGGTTCTTATTAGTTTTTGCTACTTGTTATTGGGTGTTTTATTGATCATGTTATAATGTTCCCAGTATTGGATCCTTGTAAAAGCTGGAATTTGGCACAGCAGTGCTGAGGAACAGCTTGTAGATACAGTAATGCCCAGTATGGGTAATTTCAAACAAAGAACTGACTCTTTCTATGTGTGGTGAATAGTTCTGTTCTCATTCGCTGAAATATGGAGCTGGAGCAGCCCAGATTAAGTCTGGACCAGCTGAGGTACTTCAGCTTTAAAAGGACAGTTGGACTATGAACATATATGTCTTCTAATAAGTTGCAGAAATTTCCTGTTTCAATGCCTAAACCTTTCCACTCCTACAGAAAATGAGAGAAAATATATAAAAGTGTTTTGGATCTGATGCCTTCCTATCAGACTAGGCAAAAATTTATTGTATCCAAAAAAAGCTCTAGAAGTAAAATATTGCACACAGAGGGACCTTCATCCTCTTTCTGTGAATTGCTGAGACAGTCCTATCTTCTTGCCTGTCCTTGAAACAAAGTCTGCACCTCTATTTCTGCTTCAGACCTCATTAAAAGGCACTTTAGTCTTGAAGCAAATAGACAATATTCTCCTTTGTAACAATAGTTATTTCCAGGCAGTGGAACTCAAGGAGTGTTTCCCAACTCACAGATAAATTAATTTTAGTGATGCTTGACAGCAATTCCATTTTTCCAGTAAGAGGTCTTACTGTAAATTGAGACTGGAGAATTGCATTATTCATTTGAAAGATGTTTCTAGAATGTCTTTAGGCTCTTCTGGGTAGTGACAGTCTCATACAGAAATAAAATGGCCTTGCTTTGCTGTAGATTTATTAGTACCACTATTTTCTGCAGCTTCTCTCCTCTCAGAGTTCTTTGTTTTTCAAAGTCTTCCTTGTTACAAGCTGTACTTGTTTTTTGGGCTCGCAATGTGCTGTTGATAAAGTCAGCTCAGATAAGAGAATCCTCAGAGAAGGATTAAGTGTTGTTTGCCCATTTATTACAGTGAGTAAACTGAGTCAGAGAGACTCTTGATTTTCTTAAAGCTACATAGCAACTTAGTGTTGCAATTACTTGGTTCAGCAGCACATTCTAATGGGTTTCCATGCTGCCCGAGGCCCAAGAAGCCAATAATTCAGCTGTGTTCAGTACAGAAAGGAGAGCAGAATTTGTCATGTAAAATTTCATGTGCCAGTGCAAGAGACTGAAAGGGCCTTGCTCTCATTTTAACATTTATCTTTATTAAATTTTTACAAGAACATTCAAATTAATCTGAGTAATTATAGTGGAAGTGATGGGACTGTTTTACATGGTGTTCAACAGTGACAAAACCCTTCAGAAAAACAGATGCTTTGCTGCTTGCTCCGCTTGGCTGCCAAGGGTTTAATATTTTAGTGATGCAGGGGTGAAGAATTTGTACGAAATAGAAGTAACTGATGTTAGTGAAGTATCTATATAATAACCAATTCTCCAGGGACACAGGAACAGTATGAAAACCAACACCTTCCAGCTTCACTACAGTAACGTGGTAAACACCCGGGATTCAGGGCACAGATGGACAAGGGACGGGCAGCGTTGGAGCAGGGCGGGAGCGGATCAGTGTCACTGTTCCACGCTTCGCATCCGCAAAGTGCTGCGGGCCACATGGTGCCAGAACAAAACCTGCATGAGCTTCCCTCGGCGCTGTCCCAATTCTTGCCGGAGACATTTGGGGACTCAGGGTTTCAGATGGAGAAGGCCAGGCTGCTTGGCAAACGGAGCACGGATGAAGCGAAAGCCTCCGTGCCAGGCCTCGGGTGAGGGCCGTGCACGCTGCCGGCACTGCTGCGCAGGGGGATGAACTCACAGCAAGGCACGGGGTGGCCAGGGCTGTCTGTTCTTCTTTGGAATTGCTTCTCTTCTGATTCAACTGTGGAAAAGTCTGTCCCTCTTTCCTTGTGTTTGCCGAAATTTTAACATGCAAAGCTGCTTCTCCTCCCTCTGGGGAATGCTGGAGACAGAGCCTCAAGAAGTACAGCCTTGTGAACAAAGCTCCTCTGTGGTGTTGGATGAAATGATAGTATAAAAGGTATAATATGTATATATATATATATATTGCTGGAGGCCAACAGTATGAGGCTCAATAAGGTCAAGTGCTGGGTTCTGTGCTTGGGTCACAACAACCCCTGCAGCTCCAGACTCAGGGCAGAGGGACTGGGAAGCTGCCGGGAAGGAAGGGACCTGGAGGTGCTGGTCTACAGAGACTGAACATGAGCCTATGTGCCCAGGTGGGCAAGAAGGCCAGTGGCACCTGGCTTGTACCAGAAGCAGGGTGGCCAGCAGGATCAGGGCAGTGATTGCCCCCTGTACTCGGCACTGGTGGGGCCACACCTCGAGTGCTGTGTCCAGTTCTGGCCACCATCACTGCAAGACATTGAGGGGCTGGAGCACGTCCAGAGAAGGGAACAGAGCTGGAGAAGGGTCTGGACAGTCACATGAGAGGAGTGGCTGAGGGATCTGGGGGGCTCAGCCTGGAGAAAGGAGGCTTGGGGGGGACCTTCTCACTCTACAACTCCCTGGCAGGAGGGTGCAGCCAGGTGGGGGTCAGGCTCTGCTCCCTGGCAGCCAGAAACAGGAGAAACAGCCTCAGGCTGCACCAGGGAAGGTTCAGGTTGGATTACCAGGAAAACTTCTTCACTGAAAGGGTTGTCAGGAATTGGAATGTGCTGCCTAGGGTGGTGATGGAGTGATGATCTCTGGAGGCGCTCAGGAGACAACTGAGTGTGGCACTCAGTGCTCTGATCTGCTTGTCAGGGTGGGGATCGGTCAAAGTTTGGACTCAATCCTGCAGGTCTTTCCCAGCCTAGCAATTCTGTGATAATCAGTGTGCTCTTCACCATGAGCTCTCCGTTCTTCACACGATGGCAGCGTGTCCTGCCTGCCGCAAAGTACTGAAGATTTCAGAGGTATTTGGAGGACTGAATCATGACATGTGAGGAAGAGCCAAGTACCAGGAGTGGACAGACCAGACCAAATGAACCCTGTACTAAAGTTCACGCTCATAAGCTGATTTGGGTTTTTCATGCCTTGATTAGACTTAATTGAGGCTGCACCAATTTCAAGATAAGCACTCCAGAGACAAATTAAGACAAAAAACCAGCTACCTGGACTGAATTATTGTATCTCCCAAGATGTTATTCTCATCTTGACTGCAGTAATCTACCAGCTGTACAGTAGATGAGCTGGCAGAGGTCCACTGCTAACAGGATCTTCAGCAGGAAGAGCAGAGCGGTCTCTTGAGCTTCTTGTGATTGCACAGATCCTTTGAGTATTGAGGCTTTGGGGTTGCTTTACTCCACCCTACTGTGTCCATAACTGGAAAGCAAGACAGAACACTTCAATGTATTTGCCAGTTTTACAAATAGCTTGTTCTAATCAGCAGAATATAATGATCAGAGAAATACATTTATGCCTTGAAGGGCCAGTAAAAAGTCCAGTAGCAGTGGAGGTTACTCAAGCTGGTGAGGTTCAGTTGGAACTGAGGTATGTTCTAGGGCAATCTTTAAGAAGGGAACTGAGTCAGTGATGAAATCTTGGTGTGTTCTGTGCAGAAATCCAAACTCAGCTCCAACCACACAAAGGGCCTCTCCCCCGTGGGTTCTGACACCAGGAACGAGCAGCGTGTGCTGCTGCAGGGTTTAAGTGAGTGCCTGGTAAATGCAGTTGGTGAGGGCTGACTCCATGTGGGCTTGTGCTCACTGTGTGTGGCCTTCTGCTTACCTTGGGTGGTGAGTCGTTCTTTTCATTGTAAGTAACATTAAAGCGTGTTAGGGTGATGGTGAAACCAGCTGTTTCCTTACAACACTCCAATGAAAGAGTTCATCACAGTCTTGAAACCGAAACGAAACTGAGATACCCACCAGTCCCATTGGATAAAGCAGTTGCCCTGCCAAATTCTCACTGAAGTGATGAATAAATCTGATCATCAATAAAGAGCATTAGGTGATATCGTGGGTCTGAAGACCACAGGCCTCTTGTAAGTGGTGCCACGAGTAGAGTGAAGGAGCAAGAGACATTGATTCAGATGACATGAGTCTTACTAACATCGTTTCTTTTGAATTTTCCCAAATAGGGTCGAGACTGCAGTGTACCCATTAATTCCTGCATTCAAAACCCATGTCAGAATGGAGGGACCTGCCACCTCACTGAGGCAAACAAAGATGGATTCAGGTAGTAGCACAGAGTTCATTTAAAATGAGATGATAAAATTTAATGTGTTTCTGCTTTGCATTCATGAACTTTAGTGGTTACTTTATAGAAACTGCTGCTTGTGGCACTTCTATTTGCCCTACAAAACTATTGCTTTGGTTTCATTGGTGTGACATACTGTTTTCCATGAAACAGGCTTCCTTATTTCCTCATAATGGAATATGCATTTAAGAGCTTTTGAGCGGTCTCTATGATCTGCATTGTGTTATCTGTATCCTAATTTTCCTTGGGGCATTTCAGTCTCACATCTAAGCTGTTTTTGTGTTTGTAAAGTGAGCATCTGTTGCTTGACAACCAGATCCAAAATGTTTTCATACTGAAGAATCTTGCAGACAAACAGGCTTTAAAGAAACAATTAAAAACCATGGGGAGATTGCCACATCTTAAGCATTGCGCCTGCAAGAGAAAAACCTCTGCAGCTGGGTATTGTGGATTTGCCCATAAACAAAGATGTAGCATAGGTGGGGATACTCCAAGAGAAGTCCAGAAATTTTAATGACATAGCTGGGAGATCTGTGCTGCTGCAGGCACTACTGCACAGCTAAGAAAATACAAGTTTGAGGCTTTGGTCAGTGGTTGCCATTCAAGTTGATAGAAAGTTTCTTTTTAAAAAAGAGCTGCTGGAATTTTCATAGATTTGCTCCTCTGTATTTATGCTGTTTCTTGCAAAAGAAGAAGCAGTAAACAGAAGAAATGCCCCAGCACTTCTCTCTGTGCCTGCCCATCCTCAAGAATTGCCCGCTTCCAGAAGCAGATGCAGCACATCACAGGACACTGGTGATACTACAGTGGAAAAGCACAGGTTGATGGGGATGAAGAGCCATTGTCAGGCTCTGTAATGAACAGCAGCTGGAGGTTTTTCAGTGTGGAGAACAAGAGCAAACGTGGCCACATCTCCATGAGGGGCAGTTCAGGCCTCAGCTCAAACACCTGTGACAGCCCCTGAGCAGAGCAGAGGAGTCTCCTGAGCCAAGATGTGCTTGCAGGGTCATGGTGTGTGGTGGTGGGAGAGGAGGGGGAGGCTCTGCAGGTCACAACACGTGCAAGTGGTGGTCATGCTGCTTGACAGACTCCATAGATTCTGGTGAAACCACTTCTCTGATCTGATCTACCTCCTCTTGATTCAGATTTTGGCAGGCCCTGCAATTTTTGGAGTAAAAGTTCAGGTTCAGTTTCTACTTGAGAGCATTAATGGTCTGGTGGTCTTCGGTTCGCTTGCCTTTCTGGTCACTCATGTACACAGCTTTTTCCAGCTTGTGCCAAAGCAAAACTGTACTGATATTAGAGTATCTGGAGTTTGTCACTCAGTACCCATTTTTCAAAAATATAGCTGATACTAAAAATGCAGTAGTAAAACATTTTATAATATCCATAATACTAGAATGAGAGCCTTCAGCATACATTTTGGATTGGATTTTTCTTTAGCATTTTTGTTTTGTTCCGTGGTAGAAGATAAAAAGTTTGGAGTGACCTGAATTGAGAGCTACTTCTGAATTTCTCTCATGAGTTGAATGAATTTTACAATTTCAGAGGCTTTGCTTCAGTTCCAAATGAGCATTGTTTTTGAGATCCTTTATAAAACTGCAGGGGTGGTTTTGTTGCTGAACAACATTCGAGCTTTTAGGGAAGGATTCTGCTTTTATAGTTATTTATATAGTTTGAGTTGGTCTAATAAAAGACACATAAAACCATATCTCATCAAAATCCTGCTGCATGAAATTGGATGTTCAGCATATTCATTGCTCCATTTTCTCCTTGTATTTAATTCAGTCAGTCCGCAGCCTCTGTGGCTCTGCAGGACTGTGGAGCTTTAGCACAGCATGGGCAGATGTGGTGTGGAGATGGAACTGTCAGTGACAAGGAACATATAGAAACATTTTGAGATTGAATTTGGTTGGTTGGGTTGGGGTTTTTTGGTGGGAAATCTCTCCAGTGGATGGCAGCAGTCAGAGTTATGTGCATATAAATTGTGTTCACCAGGATGGGAAAACGCTGCCCTGCATTGTGTGCTGTGAGGAAGTGGATGTCAAAAACATTTTCATGAGAGGCCTCCTTGGATTTTTTTGTTGTGTGGCCTGTAAAAGAAATTATATCTTCTGTATATTCTCTTCCCTAGGGAAATATATTAATATACAAGCCCTGCTGCCAAACTTGTCAAATCTTTACTCTTGTGAAAAGGAAACTTAAGCCAAAGCTCTCTCCCTATGAAATGCCAAGCTGTTTAACTCTCAAGTTTCTGTGGCCTCAGACAAGAAAATTACCATTTGAAATAATGCTAAGGTGGTGATGTTCCCCCCAAAGACAGGAAACTCTTAGTTATGACCGAGATTCCAGCCCGACGCCCCCGCTGTGCCTGGTGCCCACGAGGGCTCTCAGCAGCAGGGGCCTGAGGCGCTCAGATTTGCTGGAATAGCAGATCCTGGTGGGACAGCCAAGGGCAAAGGTTCAGCTGGAGTTACTCTGTCCTCTTTTACCCTTGCACTTTTTCAATCCTGAGTAATTTTCATATTCTCTTCCTTCAAGTAGGGGCAACCTCTGTGTTGGAGAATAGATAAGTGACACCGTGTGGCTCGGAGGATTGGAAACATGAAGTTCTTCCTCCCTTTGAATTGCTCTAATCTAATCTAATCTATGTCTGCCTTGACAAAAGGTTGCCAAAAAAGTCACTTATTGAGACTGATAAAAGAGATGGCCAGTGAGCCATGTCCTGGTGGTTCAGCATTCCTGGAAGGGAGGCTTTGGCAGGAGCGGAGCTGTCAGACCTCCTGCAGCTACCCACAGGCAACAGCTGATCTCCGATAACCTGCAGTGCTGGGAAACAAAGGCTCGGGGTTATTTTAACTTTTCTCCATATAAAACCCCCTCCATTTCCCAGACCGGTTTTTTTTAGCATTTTCCACAAGCTGTAAGGGCCCTCATAAATGTAAAATCCTGGAACTGATTAACTGCCTGGTGTTAATTCTGCCTAGTTCAAGGAAAAACATTGCACTTCCAGACTTACAGGCTACTCCATTGGGATCTAGACCTAAAAGGCTTCTTTACCATGAAATTGTACTATTCCTGAAGGAATTTACTATCTCTATTTAAAAGCTGATTTTTTTGACACACCATACGGATATTGATTTTAATAAACAGATGCTAAATTGTTTCATTAGAGTTTATTTTAAAAAATCTAATACAGTAAACTTTAAAAATTGCCAGCTTAAAAAAAACTTACAAAATGCTTTGGGTCCAAAAGTTTACCCCAAAATGTTGCCATTAAGCTTTGTGTTCCCTTGCAACTTCATGAGGATAATGGGATGTCATTTAATTCTTTATAGGAGAGCACACCACCAATCCCTAAACAGGAGGAATGGGGAATTTAAAACTTTATTAGAACTCAGCGACTTAGGAAACAGTTGTTTCCTGCCTGGCTCCATTGTTTCCAACATCCACATGAAATGCTGTCTCACACTGAGTCACTGCAAAGTTTTCTTCATTGTCTCTGGAATTCATTTTCTCCCTGGGTCAGCTGGAACCCAAGTTTGATGACCTTCCAGTCACTCAGCAGACTTCATTTTTCTTCTAAGCTTTTTCTGGGAGAATACATACAAACAGTCCCAAACTGCCACTCTTTCAACATGCGGTTCAATCCGGGTCCCAAGTTGTATGTTTTATCTTTGAATTTCAGGCCTCATATCTGGCACATTTGAATGAAAATCAAAATAAAGAATCATACATAAGCAATAATGTAAAGAGTCCCTATACTGCATAAGGACCAGTAGCCAAATGTCATCAATTATTCTGACATTTCCCTGAGTATGGAATGTGTCCTAATACTGAGCAATTTATGTTAACAATCCCAAATGAATTGTTACTAATGGTAACTCCACTGTGAACCGTTACTGTGATAGTATTTAATAATGTCATTTTTAATTGCACGCATCCAAGCTGTCCCAATCCTTTTGTGGAAGGAAAATGGCGTTACATTCACATTAAAAAATCACCAGCACAAAGCCACTCTTGTTGCTTTTCTTTAAATGGAGAGAAAAATTTCTGTTCCCAAACTGAGACCTTGTCTTCCAAGTTGCAGCCTGGAGCATATTTTTATGACCGAGTTATAAACCCCTGAAAATGGGGGTTTGTAATCAAAAAGCAAGACATGATGAATGTATCACTGCATTTAATTTGCTGTCTTTAACCCCGTCCCTGACACTTGTATTGCCACAAAAGATGGTGTGCCAGCTCTTCTTTCCTCTCCACCTCCTGTGGTCCTCTGGCTCTGGGTCAGCAAGAGGACATGTTTTATTAGCAATAATGAGCTTGAGACAGGAAAAGAAAATATTCCTTATTGGTTTATTGTGTCCTAAATTGGATTTATTTGAGCAGCTTGGTTTTGGTTATTCATGGTGAAGGTTTTCTAGCTCTCATGACCCGTGGACGGTCCCTGCAGAACGAAGATGACTCTGAATGTGACCAGTCCCGCTTTTGTACCTGTCTGAAAGATCTAACTGTTGTGGTGGCTCAAGACACATTCCCTTCCCATTTTTTCTCCTCTTTATTACTCCTTTCTGAGATTGCACATCATGAAGAATCTAACTTAATGCTCAGGATCCAGCCTGGGACTACTGAGGATGGATGCAGAGCTTTTTGCCATCCCTCCCTTTGGAGTCCTTGCACTCTGCTCAGGCTGTGGCGCAGAGGAGGAAGGGAAGGAAAAGTCCTGCAGCTTCCTTCACAGGTTCTGAAGAGCTCCTTTTCCTCCAGGGCTTTCTCCATCTCCACCCCATGACACCTACATAAAGCAGGATAACCACTTCATGTCCACCTTGTCCGTCAGAGCTGAGAACAGCACCCTGCAGCTATGTCTGCACTGGAAATTCTCCTGGTTTCCAAAAGCAGCGGATGGCAATTAGTGTGACTGCTGTAGTGCTCTCTGGTTTTCATCCTCATCAATCAGCAGTGCTTTTTATTTATTCAGTTCCTTTTCTGCCACCAGAGCCTGCATAAGAAAGGAAATGAACAGTGAGTGAATGTGTAGTTTGGACTGGGCTCGAAACAATCCTTTCTGTGACTACTGAACAGCAATGCTGGCACTTCAAAACTGACACTTCAAATATCATTGCTGGCTTCTCAGAAGCCACTGATATTACTGGAGCACTTAACTCCTGTTTTTAGACTCTCTTTTAGGAAACTCTGGCCTCCACCTCTTCATCACTTATGGATAGTTTAAAATATAAAGGTTCTGTTTGTAACCATAGCTTTCAGATCTAGAGAGGAAATGGAGATTGAAAAAAACCAAACCATTCTTCAACCATTTAGTTTGTTACACTCCTTCTAGGGACCATACATCACACTCTTGTGAGATAAAATGTCCAGTGCAATTATTCTTCACTAGTGTCCAGATCCTCACAGAACCATTACTAGCTCTGTCATGGTCTGTGTTTTGGTTGAATTATCTGGGCATCATCAGCCCTTCTCCAAACAGATGTTGGGGGAGCTGCAGATGTACTGGAATCTTACAGCACTTGTGAAAGCAATCACTCCCAAACATTTCTTGTTTGGACAAGTGACAAAGTAGTAATGAGAAGAAAACACTCATGTCTGTAAGCTCAACTCAAGCTGCTGTTCTTTGAAGAGACCGAGGTATCTGAGAGCTGCCAAGTTGTCCTGTGATTGTGCAGTCCTCAGTGGGCAAATGTCCGCATTCTCACAAAAACATTAACAGGGAAGCCAAGGATTTGAATGTTGTGATGAATGTTTACTCTCCTGCCCCGGAGTTGCTTACTTCAGCTAAGGGCCATAGTTATCAATAAAGCAAGCAAAGGGAGCATGGCAGAGGCTGGCTCCTGAGGATGATTTTTGTCTCGTGTAAATAATTACATGATCCCAGGAACCATCAGACTGCATCCTTCACCAAACACATGGGGTTAAATTGCTCTGTGCCTCACAGCAGCAGTGAATTTGGCTACAACTGACTTTTATATGTTTTAATTTCAGTTTTATACCTCAAACGTCCTGTCCCTTTAGATCCATGCTAACTTTTATTATTTTTTTTCTTTCTCCAAAGCTGTTCTTGTCTTCTTGGGTATGAGGGGGAGAGGTGTGAAATAAACCCAGATGACTGTGAAGATAATGACTGTGAGAATAACTCTACATGTGTGGATGGGATCAACAACTATGTGTGTCTCTGCCCTCCTAATTACACAGGTAAGAAAGGGCCACAACCAGAGAACAGGAATCCATGAGAAGTGCCTAAAGTCAAGGGTCCAAATTCATGTTTACTTTGTGCATGAGCATGTAATTAGCTGAAAATCTAGTCCCATTTTAAACAATCTGAATCTCTTCCTGGAAAAATGTTAATTCTACTAATATTGCAATATATGTGCTCACAAACATGGCCACTTTTCTGAGTCAAAATACTGATGCCTCATTGTAAAACACATTAAAAAACAGTATTTAAGGGATCAGAGAAATCTCTCCTTCAGTGTGCACATTCTCAGTACTGAGCTGAGCCTGATATACACCTGTCCTGAATCTTGGCAAATCTTGGCTTTGGGGGCATGGCTTTCACCTGAGGTCTCTGATGTGCTGCTAAATTCCTGATCTCCATTTCACAAGTGGGGAAACAAAGGCTGTGTAAGAGACTGCAGGCTCGGGTGTTGTCTTCGGTGTGACCCAGGTCAGGGAGCAGGGCCAGCTGCTGAGTCCGGGGGCACAGGGGTTGGTGATGGAGTTAGAAATGGGATCAGTGTCTCCAGTACCCATCCTGCATTGCAGATAAATTCCTTCCTAAACCTTCTGTGAGAGCAGAGACTTCCCTTAGTGGAATCTAAGAATGGTTTCCCTCAAGCTGTTCCGGAGCATGCCGTGGACTCACTCACATGGTGTTAGCCCAGCCCTCCTGGCTCAGCGTCGAGGGTGAGGAAACACCTGCAAGAGTTCCTGCTCCAGCCTTTGAAATGGGGTTATTACCTTCTGAGCATGGAGAAGCAGTGAAGGGCTTCTTGTACACTGGAATATATTACATGTCAGGGGATTTAATGAGGATCAAGCTTGAATAGCTGAGTAAGGCAGGAGGAAAGCTTCTAGAATTTCCAAACTCTTAAAATACTTTTGTGGCCGATACAAAGGAGGCCCATGTAAATCTTCAGCTGAGAAAAGCCTTATGACTCGAATGTACATTTATTGGGTCTCTAAAATGGTATTTCTGCCAAAACCTAAAAAAATCCAGCTAGCAGAGTAAAGAGTTTTGCTTGTAGGATGTTGAGCCCATTGTGCTTACTTGTGCACTCTTTATGTCAGCTACTCTTGGGTGGTTTCTAACAGAACTCAGTGCAGGGAGGCAGAGTCTTTACATTTACAACAGGAAACGGATTTGCCCAGCCAAGAAAAGACATATCCAGTAAGGAACTGAATCCAGCATATATGCAAATGCACTTTCCTTTCCACAGGATTATTGCAGATTTTTTTTTTTCCCAGACAATAAAGGTAGGAAATAACTAGATTGGGATTTCTTCTCAAATGGCCATCTGGGTAAGGGCCAGAGAACTCATGTAATACTTTAGAATAAGTTTTGAAATATTTTAAATCAACTTCCTGTGGTTTTTGTTTTGTTGATTTTTGGCTTTGTTTTTTTTTTTTACCTGAATGTTGTCTGTGCTGTGCCTGTGGTGATTAGCAGGAGTTTGTGGAATACCAGACCTCAGTGTTGCCATGTGGGTATACACAGCCACACAATAAGCATGTGCTATCATAGTGCAGGCAATAAGTTTGATTGCAATTGAAACGAAATGAATTTTTGAAGAAAAGAAGGAAATACTTCCAGAAAATATAATATGAATCGTAAGTTAAAAAGGTTGCAAAAACAAGGGTGTTGCTTAAATTAGAATCTGAAGGGTTACAGTAGTTTGTGTTGCTTAAAATAGGAAGAGTTTAGTGAACTGTGATACCAGACTTGCTTAACCTGCTTTACCTCCATTTTGGAGGGGGATATTTCACCAAACCTGGAAGGACTGACTGCAGTGCAGCTGGCTGGGCTGAAATGTCCCTAGGCCAGAGCTACCCCTGGCCTCGGAGCAGAAGGACAGGGAGCAGCATAAAATGGCTGGAATAATTGAAGCCATCAGCCAAACAAAAGTACATAGAAGCCAAGCCAACCTGAGAAATGGGTTTGAGGGTCCTTAAGAGCTGAATCGAAACACAAGAAATGGGGCATCATGTGAAGTTGCTCAATTGACTGAACAAAAGTGGAGGAAATGCCATGGAAGCACAGAGGCCAGTCATGAAAACACGGCTTGAAATGGTTTGTGTGTCTGAGCTGGAAAGAGAGGGATCTACTGACCAGAGAGTTTCACTGAAGTCTCCTGTGACATCCAGGGCGTCTCTATGTATATTCTCTTCGGAGAAACCTTTTTGTACTGAAGGAATAACTGAAACTCCTATGGCAGTATCTATTAAGAACAAAAAAAGGAGATGCAGATGAGTTCAATATTGCATATTGTATGCCCAGAACAGCGAAGGCCAAGAGTTCAGAGAGAAAGCAGTTCACTCCAGGGGTCAGGAATGCTTATTCCTGTGCTCAGAACTGTGCATTGAGGTACCTGCCTCTCTCTGGTGCTGACTGTGCTAAATGTTGTGTTATCGAACTGCATGTGCTCCAGTGTTGCCAAGTGCAGATTTGAACTACGTGTGGATGAGCAAAGAAGGAAAGGGGGGGGTACTGTCCAGGGAAGCAGTTTAAATGTGAAGTAGTCTGTGGGACAATGAGCTCTCAGTGCCTGAAAGGGCACAAACATCCATAGCCACGGTGTATCTAGCAGGACAGAAATGCAGGTGACATCTCTTTATGTTGTACCCAAATATTATCCTTAGTTCTGTTGTTAACAAGTCGTAGACAGACAGAGTAAGTTTTGTTTTTCCTTTTTTTTCCTCACCAACGCTTGTATGGAAAACAGAAATTTCTTTGAAAGGTTGACTGGCTGGGCTTTGTGGCTGAATGAATCCAGACCATCCATTTTTATCAGTGTAATTATGCAAGAGTGCTTGGTTCTAGGTACACGTGGGATTTCTCAGCTGTAGTTAACCCCTGCGTTCAGTCAGGAGTGCTGTGTCTTGCACTGGAGCTGTTTCTGCACTCATAGCCTGGGATGTTTGCAGTAACAGCAGCTTGGAGGTGCCCAGCTCAGTTACTGCAGATTCCTGCTTTTCTCCCCTACCAAGCAGGGAGCCTGAATCCCTCATCACTCCTGTGCTCGTGGATGCCATAATGCTGGTACCACTGCAGTGATATTTCAGTACATGTACAGAACAAATGTATGCTGTAATACAAAAAAATGGTCTGAATGCAGGGAGGAAGAAGATCCAAGAGCGTGTATGTGTGTTGTTCTGTGAGAAATAATTAGGGTCCCCCTTGGCTTAGTTGAGTAATGGTTAAATCATGATAGTAAATCTCATGTTCCTAAATGAAATACAAATTAAAAATGAATGTGTTGAAAATTTTGACTATTGACAGAGTCACAGTATCCAGGCTCTGGTTTTTTCCATACCTTAGTGTTTTCCTGCTCTATCTGCTGTCTGCCTGGTTTTACTTGTTATAGCCTTTTTAGGGAACAATATCCCAAATTATGATGCATGAATTTTGCTTTCATTGGTTGGAAAAATGAAAGCCAAAAATCTTTCTTCAATTAATAAGATTTTGCAGTGTTTTCTTTTAAAATTCTTTGACAGTCTTTCCCCCTACTCAGAGTAGATGAAAAATGGCCAATTTGTTAAGTGACTGCTGAGGAAGGAATTTCCCACACTCCAGCCCCATTTCACTTTCATTTAAAAAAAGAAAAAGCCCACACCAAAAAGCAGCCCACGCTCACACAATAACCTCATTTCTAGTTCTTTTCCATCTATTAACTTTAAAACAATGTGGAATTACAAATGGATTCCATGAAGTAGTAAATGCAACTCAAAAAGACAAAACTGAGAGAAGTGGAGGCAGACAGCTGAATGCCATAAAAAAGCCTCAAACCCATACCCACCCTCACCAGGTTTCCTCACCATTCTTAAAGTCAATATTTTCAGTATTTGTTGCCTGCATTTAAATAACTAAACCAACACTCATGCTGTGTAGCAGAGTCCTGATGGCTTTAATTGTCAGCTGATGTCTTGTTTTTCCTCTGCCCAACTGGTTATTTTAATCCCAAAGCTAAATTATAAACATGTAATTCCTCCAGGACAATCATGTACCCAAATGCAGGCAGCTCTGAGCAGTCTGGGGCTGGTTTATGACCTGCTTGGACCTTTGGTGGTTTACAGCTCCTCCTTACAGTTTTGTAGGCTCTCCTCCCCTTCAAAAAGGAACATTCGTAGGGACATCAAAAGAGAAAGATATGAGTTAGATCAGCCACCCTGGCTCTTGTCCTTTCTGTATTTTTCTGATCTCTGCCTTTTTGGCTTTAGCGTGGCTGTCTCCAGCTATTGACACAGACATTGTGTTTTCTCTCTAGCTTTGCGGTGTAGGAATGTAGGGCAAAATTCAGAGAGCTTTTCCCTTCCATTCCTCTTTCCTGTCCACTACTGTACCAGACCTCCTTCAGACCATTTCTGCTTTGCTCCTCGATTCAAACACAGAATCTCATCCCTCCAAAGAGATCCTGTCCTCAGCCTCACTGCCCTCTGTGCCTCCATGTGAGGAGGGGTCCAGACATATATAGAGGAGCAAATGGGCTGCACCAAATATGTCCTGGGTGCTTCAAATGCTTTTGTGCTTTGCCTTCTAGTTTATTTGGTTTTGTTGTTTGCTGTGACTTTTCCTCCTCCTGTCCAATTTTAGGAGAAGCAGAAGTATGTAGCACTTACACATCAAAAAAACCCCAACCAGGAAATATATTCCTATTTGCCAAGGATCCTAAAAAGCCTCAACAATACCCACACCTCTTTGTTCTGAAACCTAAAAAAAAATAATTTGCGGCTTCCACTACTGAAAATAGGTCTTTACTAAAATACATAGTAACCCATGGCAGAGAGAGGGCGGGAGCAAGTGTTTTAAAATAGTTTTCTTCCCTGGGAAAAAGCTGCAAGCAGTTTGTATCACTGAAAAAAAAAATCTCTAAAAAAAAATAACAGTAGTAAAAAGCTAGGAACTAGTTCTGGTTTGATGTGTTTGGAAGAAAAGGCTAAGATCTGTTTTACCTTAGGGGCCCTTGTGGTGTCCTGTGGTAGATGGTATCTGAGAGTTTTGCAGCTCTGCTGCATTTAGAGCACAATTCCCTGTTAGTGATTATGGGCCCTTTCCCTGGAGTGTCCCATCATGGTAGCTCTGTCTGGCCAAAGCCAAGCACCCACTGCAGCCAAGCAGCTCCAGGGACAGCAGCTGTGTGGTGGCTTGTGGCTGTCATTCTGTGCTGGAGCCCTCCTGCAGCAATGATGCATGGGCAAGGACCTTGCTCATCAGATGGAGAGCGGCAAAGACCTTTATTGCTCAGTCAGAATTCCCTAAATCCCAGCACCCAACAGGATGTAATATCATATAAACAGGAAAGATGTTCCCCACAGTGTCCCCCAATCACCTGGGGCATTGCACAGATTTTACCTATTATGGTAATAGGCAAACAATGCCCTGTAAGGCCACAAACTCCAATGAACACTTCTCACAGGCCCAGTCTGTCCATAAACACACAATCCTCTCCCAGTCCATCCCCGGTGACCTGGATGCACTCCCAGGGTCACCTCCGGGCCAGGACAGAGGCCCTCTCTCTGATCCTCAGGGCCCATCTCTCTACCAGCACACAGTGCACTCCAATACCCTCCCATCACTGACTGGTGTGACACCACTGTGACACTGCTGTGGCTCTGTCCCTGAGCCAGGCACCAGTGATCCCTGCACAGGCTGAGGTGGATCATGGCACTGAAGCTGCTTTTCCCCCCTCGCTACAGGAACAAGGAGGTTTGAGGTAGCATGGTTCAGCCTTGTGGTTCCACAGGGATCTGGACCGCCTAATAAATGCTGAAGGCTTAAACAAGTACTTAACTATCAACTTCTTTTAAATTTTGGAACTTCAGCCATAATTTCCTGAAGACAGAGAAAATTGTGGTCAGAGTTTGGTGTGCTCTCTTCCTTTTACTTGAAGGAGTTCTGCCTTACATGGAAGTTTCTCAGTTTTAGTTACTTGGCAAATGTGAAGTGTACTTGCTCTCTGTGTGAAACATAAAAAGGCACCCACATTTCCCAGTTGTATAACTAGGAATGAGAAGTGCTGGAAGACCTGGAAGGTTTGGGCTTTGTTCAAGAGCCTAAGCCCATTTCCAGCCCTGTTTTATTAAGAGAGAACCACATGCCATTGCTATCAGATTGGACTCTTATCTGATCGTCCTGGAAGGAAATAGCACAGCAGCTGGCAGTGCTGCAGCCTGTCTGCAGTCTCAGTGTGGGTGTCCTGCTATGCTGGAGTGCTCAGCTCCAGGATCTCCTCTGGTCAAGTACCCATCTGTAAAATGTAAAGTGTCATGTTTGTGGAATAAAATATACCAGAGGATTTTTCCTTGTTCATCAGGTCACAGCACGTCTGTAAGAAAATGGAATGTCAGCTACTGCTGTCCTTTAGGATGAGCAGAGTGAATTCCTCCTCAGATGGGATGTATGAGTTGTTAGATCCAGCCTGTCAAAAGACACAGTGGGAAACAAGCAAATCAGCCTGCTCCTGAAGAACTGTGGGCCGCGGAAAGGACCCACGCTGGAGCAGTTCTTAAAGAGCTGAGGGAAGGACCCACGCTGGAGGAGTCCATGAAGGACTGCATCCCATGGGAGTTCTGGAGCAGGGAACGGGGTGAGGAGAAAGGAATGGTGAAGACAAAGCATTTTTAACAGGCTCCAGACCCCGTTCCCCACTCCCTGCTCAGACCAGCAGGAACCCACAGCGTGTCCAGTGTCCTCTCTGCCAGCCCAGGAAGGACATCTCAGATAACGTGTGGCATCTCAGGTGTGACAGGCTGCACTAGATTGTGTGGATAACTGAACTGATGCCTAACAGATTCCAGACAAATTGGAAGACATCCATATAAATAAATAAATACAGCTCGCAAATGTAGGGTGTCCAGCAAAATGAGGATCTTTTCCAGACACAGTGGTTCTCAGGAATAATGCTTTAGGCAGGTCACCACCTTGTAGGGGCACTGGAAATTGTCTGGTTCGGTTAATGTTTCACACACTGTATTGTGTGGCATTTGGGATGTTGAATATGGTTTTTCATACTTAAGCAGTGCATAGAACACATTCCTTCTTCAAGATTCTGAAACAGTGAAAGGATCATTATTTCCCTACCCAGATCTGGTTTTACCCATTCTCCCTTTGTTTAACCTTAAGGTTAGAGATAATTGCTCCTTGAATCTGAAAGACAAGCCACTGTGGGAATCCCAGTGTGGAATCGAAATTAAGGGCTCCCACTTAACAGGTCAAAACCTGGTAAGTGAAAACTTGGGAGTTTTTAACAATTAAGGCAGGATAAAAAGCATAAAGTAACTCTTTGCCTACTAAGTATTGTGGGCAGTGTTTGTCAAGCAAGAGCAAACTTCAGTGTTCATGCAGAATTCACTCTGCTGCAATGCATTTCAGGTAATTTCTTCTATGTTTTTGTATCTAATATGGTAGCATTTGCTGCTGAAGGATTTTCACAGAGTTTCTCATTTATTCATTGCAAGTTGAAATAGTTTGGAAGTAGAAAATTAATTTTTTCATTTTCTTTGATGGGCCTCAAATCATTTTCATCAAACAGCAACAACATTCCTTACTGAATTACTTCCTTGGAGGAACACCCCGTCTGTTCCACCCAACCATTTTTAGGTTCAGTGTTCTGAAACTTCCAGTTGGCACTGACTTCTTTTTAATGGCTGAAAAGAGAGAAGGGGAAAACAAAACACAGAAAACATTTCTTCCAATACAAGTTATTAGATATAAAATGAGTAATGTCTTATGAGAAAAACAGCACAGTGGTTTTTATTAGCAGCAAAGAGACGAGTTCCATTCGGACTTACCTGGCAGAGTTCAGAATGTTGCAACACACTCTTTAACCACACACCCTGTGCAGCCTGGACGAGTTTCCTCTGTGGATACAGGCCAGGCTTTCTCCATCCTTTCTTCACCATAAGCACGTTCCTTTTCTCAAGTAATACTGTGAAATTCTCGACAGCATATTTACTGCCAGTCTTGCAGGCCCTACTAAAGCTTCTCTAGCATTAAGGACAGGAATATTTTCTATGTTGTTTTGTCAGTATATTACAACAAAGTATCACCCAACTGACACATGGAACAAAGGAAAAATCGTTGAACTCATTGGTTGCAAATTGATGCTCTACGTTGTCTTTTCAGAACTGCAGTTTCACTTACAGATAAATAAGTAAAATACTTTTACTGCATCCAGTTTCTCTTTTACTGATTAGGGAGGAATAGTGTAACTTGGATCCTGGTTTTAAAAGTCTAATGGGGCATGAAATAAATAGCTCTCATGACAGCACAGAACGGAAAAAAGATAGATGATTATTAAACTGTGTGTAAAAGTCATCTTTATTGCCCTATTGTTGTTTTGGCTTCGTTCTGAGACGTGGGGAAGGCTGCAGAAAAGCCTTCCCCAAGCGTGTTTCTTGGCAGCTCTTCATAAGCAGTGAGCCCTGTGGAAAGCCCCATGAAATTCATGATTCTGGTGAAAAATAAGACCAGGAAAATGTTGCATGAGGCAAAAAAAAAAAAAAA